>LGAG01002384.1:92901-108299 GCA_001278395.1 Lerema accius
GTGCCGCGATCACATGTCGGAATACACATGGTTAGGGTTGATAAAAACACACGGTTCAAAATTCGACTCATGTTTTTGATTTAATTAGTCAATATTAATAATGAGGTGGCAACCAAGCCGGTAAATGCATAGATAGTGTTACACTTCAGTGTCTTCCAGTTTCTATGAATCGATTTATTAAACCGTGCATTTTCAACATTAATATCGATTACTGACAGTCTTAATGGTCGAATCAACGTGTTTTTTTTTTCTTCTTTTTGTCTTTCTAATAATGTTGATAGTCGCGGCAACTATCATAGAGATTCTGTCAGTATTCGGTGAAGTAACTTTAGTAACGCCGAACGTCGATCTTAATTTCAAGGAGTATTTTAAATGTGCAGAATTTTAGCCAACTTTTCCAACTAGTTAATACTTATTTTCAACGATTACAAATTAATTTCTACGATCAAAGTCTCAGATTTGTATTTCAAAACCAACATAAACAGATTATTTATGAACGCAAGTATTAATCTTCATTTAGAGGAACGCCGCCAGGAATTCGATTAACAGTACGCAAATAGGAATAGAGACGGCTGGACCGCAGCCGTTTGATTATTTGGGGACCTCATCAGCGGGTAATTACTATCGTCATGCTCAAACGAGCAGAAACTCCATCAGTTATTCAGAATTCCTTCTCTATTTCTCCGCCCGTGTTTAAATAACTGTAATTTTGATGATTTGCTTATTGGGGATAATGGAAGAATTTGGGGCTATGTCCTAGAGTTTTGGGTGATATAAAAACTTCCGACACTTACCACTTTGGTTGATTATTTGTAATACTGGTTGGTAGGTCAATTGATTGGTTAGCTATTAACCCCTCCACCAATCCGTACTGGAGCAGACCCGTGCTCCGTGCTGGGCCATTAATGGGTTGAAACCATGGAACTAGGGCAAAGTTTCCTACTGAATGACCTGTTGGCAGACCTTTTAACGATACGTTATTTGTTAAATTACATATGTTAATTTCTTTAGAAGTTGGGAGGAATCAGAAGACATATTCGTACATCATAACTTCAGACAGCCGGATAAAAATATTCAATGCTTCCAATATGAGGTTGTATGTATGTAGCAAAGCGTAGCAAATGTAGCGAGGTTGTCGCTTTCTCAGTGTACATATGTTTAAGTCACCAAGAGAAATGTTCTCTCGAATATATGTTACACGCATGACGGAACTACTGAGAAGGGTCTAGAGTTTTGTTAAATAACATTTGATATACCATCGCATTCTATCAAATAAACAATTCGTCTGTCATTTTGGATTGTTTTGTCGTAAGTAACAACCTCTGAAAAGGTTTCTCGTAACTTTCAACAGCATTTGAAGGACAGAGAAATTCAACAAGTATAACTAATCTCGGGCAACTTATTTCTATTTAAGTTAGTAGATTTCAACTAACAAAAACGAGAAGAGGGACCAAAAATACATTAATTTCAGACTAAGTTGGTTAAGTTTTGAAAACTTTGTTTTGTTAGCTCGGTTTTAATGTTCCAACCAAGTTTTATTATGGAAGTTACTCAGGCCGATTCAATTACGAAATAAAGAAATAAGAATACACTTCTGTAGTCAGATTTTCCTACAAAATTTACCCGTTTCCCACGTTAATTAACTGAGCGTTTTTGAAAAGAATTTGCGAAATTATCATTTTGGATGCAGTGCAATTTAAATTGAAATATTTTACATAAAATCACAAGTTAAGTCACAGTACAAGAGCACTAGAAACATTTTTACTTAAGTAAATTCATCATAAGTTCTGTTAATCATTTTAAATTTTAATCATTTATTTAATCAAACTAAATAGGTATAGTTTACGTAACGAAGTTAAATTAAAAAAAGTAAACTACAAGAACCTACTATTTATTTTACTTTGTAGTGTTACATATTTAAATTGCTTCGTTAAATAACCTGTAAGACGGAGCAAATAATTCGTCTTTGACATAAAGTTGGTAGCAGCTCACAGATGTTACCATCGAAATGTACAAGAGTGAGATATCAGTGGAGTCGAGTGCAGGGTTGTCGTGTGGAGTGCCCTCGAAAGTATTGACGCCGGGCAGGTGAGAGCTATCGATTGGTTTACACTGACTAACTTAGCAGACCTGTATCGTTATCTGACTGTTTGTAGTAGCTGTAGCCTAGTTGGTAGTGACTGTGCCTGCGAAGTGAAGGGTCCCAAGTTCGATCCCATCCGGGGCAGATATCTCGAGAATAAACCACATAAATAATACTTATATCACGCGAATCGTAAGTTAAAATGGTTTAAAAAAAAAGTTTAGAAAATCGAACCTTTATGACCAGTTTCAAGGGATTCTATATACATTAAAAAATTTATTCGTTTCGCTACACTATCAAATCGCTGTCGGTTTGACGAGGGCTTTAACGGTAAATGCCTACGTACGCTCCCCCACGCTAAAAACTAAACAGTTTAAACACATCTCAATATTCACAAGGTCTGAAGTAGTAAAACTTCAATATTACCGCTCATAAACATGATTCATTGAACATATTTCATAAACATTATTTATGACGGTGGTGAAGGAGAGGAGGCTGACTCATCTCCGCACGTCACATTCAATGAACTCATTAATTCTACGTAATAAACTTGTATTTTACAGGGTTTTACATAAGCTGACGTTTTAAAAAGGGGCCCAGAACCGATACATAACATACATGGGATATAACTTTTTATTCCTTCTTTAAGATTTAATCTTAATTACCAACGGTAGGTAAGGAATAATTTTGGACTCCTTTTTTAGATTAATGCAGGTACGTATTAGATTTGTATTTGGTAGGTAGATAAGCCTAGGAAAGTGCAGAAAGGTTTAATTTAGAAGATACCTTAAAACGTCCTCTACCATACTGAGTTTGACATGTCTTACTCACATGTCAGATGAAAGGTCCTTTCTCCTCTAGATTAGAGATAGTTGTTTAGGCATGAAAGATATCATATAAAGAGACGGACAGACTTTTTTTCACAAATATAATATTAGTTAGTATATGTATAGACGACAACGCCTACTAACTTGCCTATGCCTACTTAACTTCCGAATGCCTATTAAACTTCCAAACGCCTATTGTGGGAAATTAAATGTAACTTAGTTGGGACTTGACATGATAGTTAACTATCGGTAAACTTTTCAACCGTTAACAGAGTTAGTGCCAACAGATACAGTTCATTGAATTAAACCGCTATGCTACAGGTACTCGTGCGGTATCAACAACCACTGGTTGGAACTGTGCCAACTAAAACCGCCTATTTGATTATGACAGCCTGGTATATCGAGCTTTCCAATATTGGCTTGTATTTTAAATACGGTACTCTACTATTCATCCCTATTTTATCTGTGACATGTGACAGTCACGAGCATAAATATCTGATCCCTCCTAAAGTGGTCTATATTGGTTTCCAGATGGGGTCCAGACAAATGCCTTTTGGATCTACGCTCATATGACATGCCGCCTTCAAAATATATATCACTTAAGGTGCAAAATAAAGATGCCGTCGTTTATGTCATCCTAATACATTTAAAAGGTAGCGTTTGGCTGGAACGTTGAAGGAAAAGGAGTTGTATTAATAGGCCTACCAGGATTCGAACCCAGGACACCAAACTTAACGAGCAGGACCACTTAGGATACAAGGTTGTTAGAATAAATAACAATTGATTAATTTTTCCTCGCGTGTACTAATTATATTTTTATTGTTAAAATTGAAATTAAAATTACTGTTGAAACGTGACCGTCAACTTCTAGTTTTAAAAGTGCAACGACCGCTGCTATCCACTCATTTACAAAGTTATAAACGAAACAAGCTGCATAAATAAAATTCACTTTATAAAGTAAATATCCATATACAACTTTAAACAACGCATGGTAAATGAATGTAACTTTGAACAATATTAAACGCGTGGTAAATGAACATCGAATAGTTAATCATTTGTTGGACGTATGACGAGTGTCCCCGTTATTAACGAGGCGTGACCACGACTGGCGTAGCGCCAGTGTGGTGTATACGATACACCGTAACCGAAGTCGGTCGGTTGGTGACCCACTTGGCTGTATGAGACGGTTAGATGGGGATGCATTTGCTTTAATATTTTATTGTAAAGCTATAGAAGGAATGGAATAGATTAAAAAAAATTAAGTGTATAAATGTATGATTTTGAATATGAATGCTTCAAAAAGTAGCTGTTGGCAGTTTGAAGTAGTCGGTGTGCGCGATTGTTTGAAGCAAATGCTTCAAGCTGCTTTTGTATAGCAGTCGAACTACACGCAACGAAATTGCCGGCGCCGACTGCGTAAAGTAGTATTTCTAAGGTATAGCCTAAGGTACAGTCCATATGAATGAGTTAGGATTAATATGATTTAATTCTGTTCTTGAATCTATGTTTTATCTAATTATCTCAGTGGTTTCAAAATTTTTAATATTATTATCTATGTAACCTATGAGGAAAACTGATTTTGCCCTGTGTTTTCTGTATACTTTCCCTGATAATTAAGTTCTTCATTATCCCTGTAAAATTGCTGATCCATCCCTCCCGGGGGTAGATATTTATAACCTACCCCAGGTTAGCAACTCAGGAATTATCTTCTCTCCCTTCTAAACGATTAACCTGAAATTTGCGTCCGCTCTGTCATTTCATTCAGGGAAATGAAGAATTATATGTAATGGTCTATATCAGCCGTGTATTATACTGAACTTAGTTAAATGGTATCAACCACATAGTAAGACGGGGATCGGTAGCGGCGTATTAGACAGGTGTCAAGACTTATCAACAAGTCGTGGCCACGGCTGGCAGTACACCAAGAGGAAAATAAGTTAAATAATATCATTTACCAGGTAAATACCATCTTAATATTAACATCATACTATTAATAAGACACCTGTTAAATTTCTAGTAGACCACTGTATGTTATATATTCCTTGTTCCGTGGGTAGAACCTTCAAAATGTCAAGGATTTATAAGGAGTAGGTCTGTGCCCAAAATCACTCAAGTGCGTAAAATAAGCTTTAAAATAAGCACGACCTTAATAGTGGATTATTCAACTAAAAACGATTTAAGAAGGTGTCCCTTATTTACGTGAGCTGTTTAAGGAGGGAGAGAGTTGGAGCGAATCTCATCTAATCTTACATTGGGGAGAATATCAAATAATGTCCGTAAAAAATGTAACATTGATATAATAAAAAAGAAAGTTAAAATATGGCCAAATTGTACAAATGATACATAACGTGATTTTTCGAAATAAATCCAACGTTTTTACTCTAGAACTAAAAACCTCACGTGAAATTGCAATATCAGGGCGGTCCTATGTATTCCTATTACTTAAAGTTATACTTAGTACTTTACTGTTCTTACCAGTTTTCCTCCGTTATATATTTAATAGCAAACTCTTTTTAATTTAACGTAAATAAACGAATTGAGAATAATTGCCTATAAGTTCTCTGAAGCTCATTCGATCACGACGTAGTGTAAACACTAGCGATTAATGCTTCGATATTATTACTGAGAACTCATTGCTCTGCCGAGGTTTAAGTACTTTCCGTTGCGAAATTTATTTCATAAATTACGTAAGTTTGCCGTCGGGGAACGTTTTAAAATTTAATTTAAGTTTGTTTTATACATAATAAATTTTTACTGTCACAGTTTCACTTAACGGGAATTAAATTTTACTATGTTAATAGCAACATAAATGGAACGAATTTTATTTCTCGGCTAGTTAGTTTCTTTGCAGATAATAGGTACGTTGCCGTTTTAGAAATGTCTTCAGTGTTTAGTCTGTTTTAGTATGCTGGTTTATTTATTACAAAAAAAAAGTTTGACATTCTTAAAATAGAACTATATGCGAAGCTTTTTCTAGACAACGTAAATATTTACTCGTGTTTAGATGCTTTTCAGAAGGTTCTGTAAACCCAATCTCGTAGACAATAAAGACCAGGAACTCATCAAATGCTGATTTTATTGTTTATCGCACGATAAAAATCGGGAAGAACAACAGTCAATCACGTCGAGCCCGCGACTGTTGTTATTGTTAGGACGTTCGATTGCTCGTTCTGAACGCTGATATTTGCGTCATTCTATTTTAGCTTCTCCATCTATTGTAAACAATGCGATTGCGCCGTCACTGTACCTCGTGTTCCGCTCAGATACCGTTCGTTTGAATCACAGACATATTTTATCGCGCTTTGATTACTTCTCGGTTTGAAATACGTTTGGAAAAGCGTTGTAATGTTTTCGTATTCATTGTTACTTTACTTTATTATGGTTTAGGTTATGAAGTCTACTAAGTCGCTCTTATCCAGCCTAGTGTACTACTGACCTTAATTGTGTCTAAGAAAAAGAAACTTAAATTATCTATAGATAGACATAAGTTTAAAGAGGCGATCTTATAGTATTCCTACATATAAATAGGAATGGCCATTCGCAACTATAGGAAACACAAAATAAACATTGCAAGGAAATACAACAAAAAGTACAGCTACACACAATTATAACATTCATAGACCCACACTAAGATTTCGTATATCTTCAGTGGCATAGACAACTTACAAAGATAACACAAACATAGTCTTAGTTCGTGGAATTGGCAAAACGACCGGAGATACTCTCTCTTTGAGAGCTCTTACGTCGTCCACAGATACGAAGCTACCAGGGGATAAGAAGCCGAGAGCGAACGGTAAACAGCTGGATATAGTTTCAATACAAACAACTTTAGACAAGAAATCGTTAATCATATATTGCTCAGCCCAGCTAGCCCGCGTGGGCTGACAGATGCTTTCTCTCAAATGAACGTTATATTTCCTCCTCTTTTAATATTTATAGTCAATAATTTAAAAATAGTTTATAGTCAATTAGAAATACCTCTGTTTTTACTAATAGACCATCTTATTAGGTCCTGTTAGTAATAGATGTTAATGTTGATATAATAATGATGTTCTTTAAAAACCTTTAAACTTTTGAGTTCCCGAAGCTTTTTGTTATTATTATTTCTCAATAAAAACCTTCCGCAGTAAAAACGATGCAGTCTTTGCTTTTAATAATGGGTATTGACCGTATTGAAATACTAAGTGAATTGTTTTTAAAGAATCTCTCTCTCTTAATAAAATTCTGTTTCCTCTTATTCAATTATTTCGCTCATCGAATCCCACATGTCGCCCGGAAACTCAGTTATTGAATCGTCGATAGGCAGTTAATAAATTCGTTACCGAGCAACGTTGACATCCGAAACGGGTTATTGATTCGCCGAGTCATGCACATCCATCTACGTTCTGAGTGCCTGGTACAGCTTTATTGGATTTAGGGGAACTTGTACTTAATTACGCTTTGAATTTTAATAACATCTATTTGTTTTTATTTTAATCAGATAAATTTTTATTCTATTAGTTAGAGCCTCTAATTATATAAATTCGATTGGCTCGTAAGCATGTGCACCGCTAAGGGCAGTTGGCCCTCCCCCTACAGCTACGAAATAATGTACGTAGTATCTAGTGAGTAAGCGTAAATCAACCAAACTTCCTGACAATCGTGCACCCACCCATGTGTAATATCACATTGTAATGTCAAAAATTCTACAGTAGTACACAAGATATTTCAGACAAATCGCCCTATAAATAATAATTAGATACTACTTTTGCGCTTTACTTATGTTAGTATGCCACGTAAGCCTTCTGAAAGTTATAAGAAGTTTAAGAATAAATAACATCAAGGAGATAATATGAAACCTTGCGGTCTACCAGTGCAATTGAATATCCAAATCTTCAATATATTGACGTGTTAACGTGTTATAAATGAATAAACACAGGCTACAGGCACGACAAAGTGTAACGTTCCGAATGCACGCTAGAGCGCGATACATTTGTCCTCTTCCCGCGTGAACTAAAAAGGTCGGAGGTTCGAACCTCACATTATGTTATTTTTCAAATTTCTTATGATACAATTTATAAAAGTATGCAATTTGTCATCAAAGGTTTCTTATGACGTTATCAGGTAAAATTATCGTCCGGAAACCGACTCTACACAAAACCGTTCTTTATATTTTATGTTTTCAAATATAAAAAGAATGCACGCCCACACAAATATCGATTTACTTCAGATGGAACTATAACCTTTTCGACTATTCATGATTTTGCTACATTTAACAACGTATTTTTAGCTCGACCTAAAATAAACATAAGAATTATAATGTACTCGTAAAGTTGGCAAAAAGCTAACATTAAGTGTTCAGTGGAATAAAATAAAATTTACATTGCTATTTTAAAATGTACTGCAATTAATGTCGGCGAGCAGGTCAAAGCCGAGGGTCGTTTGTGTGAGTGGTGCCTCTTTGGCCGCTCTCAGAGTTCTTAAACGTGTGTTTATTGCATTTTGTGACGTTTTATGAGAAACATTAATTGTTTACTGTTCGATTGTGTCGTCGTGTGCAGTTATTACGACAGAAACACTATTCCATTAGGCAGAAGTGGAACTATGAAGTAATACTTTCATGCTTTTAGTTCAAGATAAACTAGTTTTAAGCTCAGTGCCACTGCTAGCGGAGCGAAACTATTACGGAATCTTACGAGTTCCGAGTTTTCCCAAACTATGGATTTTTACAAGTTTGCTGAAACATTACAAACTAACCATGAAAAGTAAATGAGTCGCTTTCCACATTAAAATATGGCATGCAAATAAATGTATTGGCAAAACATGTGGAGATACGAATTTGAACTATAATAAATTAGGTATTCCAAAACATATTGAACAAAATAACGCGAGGTAAAGAACCCAATATCGAGATTTTCCGTCGACGTATTTTAGATCGCTACCTGTAATGTAAATGTAAACGCCAATTGACGAATGATAAGAATCATCGGGTCGTTGGTTTCGTACAGAAATGTCAAGGATTTATTTTTGTTTACAAATAGAAATGCGTCACGAAACATAGAACAGTCTCTGCGGAGAAAAGATTCGTGGTATTAAGATTATTTGCAAGAGAACAACAAACACGTTTGGTATTATTATACTAGAAATAATAAAGGAAAAAAGATTATGTATGTGATTTTCTTATTTTCACACTTTTTAGGTAGCCAGGTTTCATACAAAAGCTAAATTTCTTTCAAAGCGTATACCAGGATAACATAAGCGCGATGGTACCAGGAGTTCGCGAGCAGAGCAGGTGCCGGCTTTTCAGTAACAATTGTTCTACAGCCGGGCGCTGGCACACCGCCAACACTGTTACATTGTCACACATTCACTTTTATTGCTTTTAAACTACGTGCGATTTGCTGAATGTTATTTCATTTGGACTGAAAAAGTAACTATAATAACGCTACTCTTGACAGGCAATTTATAGGCAAAACACCACTGTACCTAACTAAAACGGCTGTTATTTTAACACTAATATCGTAATATAAACTACATGTCTTTAAAGTAGTTAGTAACACATATACTCACTTGTGTTGCCAATATCACGTTCTAGAAAGAAAGAACTGTTCGTCTTCGTATCCGACAACTGAATGAATGAATCAAGGGCAACGATCATTGGGTGTTTAAACTTGCTTTGAAGTATTTTCAGAAATCGCAAATCTGCATCGTTTCCGCAAAAAAATAAGATGAAAATTTGGAAACAAACAGAGTTTTCCTTATCACTAATGATGCCTAGCGCACCTACCGCCGATGGACATCGTGAGAAACCTAATAACGGACTATAAAGGAATCGTTAGTTCATCCTGTTAGTGATAAGTGTTAATGTGAATATAATTTGTTACTAGTTAGTTAGCAAGACCGTCGAAGTTAATACTGCTAGTGCAGGTTAGTTCTGTTAGAACCTAAACGTAGTCTTGTTAACCCTGTCTTTAAAAACGATTAATAATAACTATAGTTGTGTAGTAATACTTGTGTGGTTAGTATACACAATATTTGTTATTCAAGAATAATATGAGTGTTCAGCGAAGCGTAGAAACGCGTAGTTCAAAGCGGGGATTAACAATTATTCAAGTTGAAACCGTGCGTTTGAACCGAGTTCAAGTTTGTTCGCTACTCCAACAATTTACACAGAATAAACACGGTGTGTTTGCTCGTTAACGATCGGTGTGGTGGGGACTGTTTCTTAATGAAACACACCTAGGGCAACACTTGTAGAATTAATCTATCATTAAAGAATAGGTATAGCATAAGGTATTAACCTGCATGCTCTCAAAACAAAATGTTTCGTACAAAAATGGTTCATCACATAAGTTAAATGTAGCTCTATTAATGATAACTAATTATTATCTATTTACAAAAAAAATCCCGGGTTCAATTCCCGGCCTTTGCTCTATCAATAATTTTAGTGGGCGGTACATTTCAATCAGCTATCTAAATAATGATTAAACTAACATAACTATACGTGATTGCAATTTAGGTCTTGCATAATCTAATTAACTAGCACAATAGCAACTGAAATTGCCAATTATAATTCAGGGCGTGTTAGATTACATAATTCAATTTACCTAACAAATTCTATTAATCATAATATGCCATTACATATCAACATAATAAGTACAGAGCCTATTTTAGCTATGACGTCATTAATGACAAAAAATATCTTGTTTATAAAAGTAATTTAAAATCTCTAAATGCAGAAAACTAGGTCATTTTCTTTTATTTTTAAAGATTTTCTTTTGTTTTTTAAGATTTAAAAGGAAATCAGGTTCCAGAATAATGATCTCAAAGTACCAGGGCAACATGAAAACAAAGCTCTCATTTCAAACGCAATAGTACGTGTTCCGTTTTGGATTCAAACCGAGTCGCAGACTGGAGCGATTACGTCACTCTGATTAAAGACGTCGGTCGGTAATCGGTATACCGCCCTACTAACGATGTTGTATGGTTGTAACCACAAGGAAACTGTCTAGGCTTCTAGGGAAACAAAACATTGGAGTTTCTAGAAATTATGGGTTATCTAGGGGATAAACCTGGAATATACCTTAATTTTTGTATTAAGTTTTGTCAAATATTGTTCATTTTCCATATATTAGATGAAAAAACATTTATTTCGTTTTTATGTTAAATATAAAATTAATAAAAATGAATGAATGAACAATATTAAAGTATGTTTCTATTGTTTATCGCAACTCCATAATGATTAATTGTATAGAATAACATGAACAACAGTAGTTTATTTAAGCCTCGAGCAATAATTGTCTACAAATTACTAAAAACTAAGTACCTAAACGACTTTAAAACTGACATACAAAACAGTACCTATAAAATTACCTACAAATTGTAGCAACACGTATGTCATGTACTTTTATTTAGCTACAAGTAGACATGATTTGAGACATATTTCCGCAAATCAGCGGCTTTTTTGGCATTGCGAAAAAATTGTGACATCATTTTATGGTATGCATAATGTATAAGTGATCAGAACGGCTAACGAACGGGTTGTGTGAATGTAATTCTAGCTTGTAATACGCGGAGAATTGACATGCTAAATAGATTACAGTCGCTAATAAATCCGAGCATTTCTACTGATATCTTTAGCCATTTTACTAGGTGGTTTACCTGATCTAGTGTACTTACTGATAAGTTATCTTTTGGCTCTAGTTTTGGAAGAACGACGCCGTGGCTGGCTCTAAAAAGCAAAAAAGTTAGTCAAAATCTAACTTTAATTGGATAAAAAATTAAAACTAGTTAAAATGTGTGAGGTTTTAAAAATCCTTGCATTAAATTTCCCTATCGCTACAATAGGCCTGCATAAACGAAAATAATCACAAACACCCTAGATCTTGTAACAGCTAATCTTAAATGGCCTTAACCCATTAACGGCCCACTAGTGAGCACGGATGTCTCCTCATAACTGAGGAGGCCTAGAGCACCCTACTCCAGGTCGGTTTGGCGGAGGAGTTAAAAACCAATCTAAATGTTGAAAGTTTTCGTCCCGCTCAAAGGCTTCCGACATGGTTTAACGCTTGTCACATTTTAACGATAACAACATGGACCGAAAGCTTAACTTTTAATTTGACAGCTTATGTCATAAAAACTTCAAAGCTATCCGTCGTTATAAATGTTAATACAATAACGAAATTAGCGAACAAATGAGACAATAGAGACGAAACTCGTTGGTTACTAAATGAGCTTTTGTTTCAAAGCTCTACCTCAACGAGCTGCCTCAAAGAGTTGCCTCAAAGAGCTACCTCAAAATTTCCGCCAAATAATACGACGAACGAGTTAATTGCTCTCACGCGAGTGGTACTGCCGCCGTTTTTGTTTATCTGTATCATTTCAAAAGGCGGGAAATAGGTAAACAAAAGAGATACTGCATGAATGCACAGAGTAATAAAGATGGAAGGAACATAAATTATTTTGTGGGTTTACCTATAGAGGAGGACAGAAAGAGTACTGTAAGAGAGAGACAGTACATTGTGCCATTAAAAATGCTGAAGTGTTAGCTGTTATCTCACTCTTAATTAAGTGAATTTATTCATTGAGTTTTAAACGTTAAACTGTCTTTCGTTTTATAAGATGAAATAGTCAAATTTTGACAAAGATTAAGAAAAGTATAAAACTTGGTTATGGGTTAATAAGATACGAAAAGGGCATACCTATCTAAGGAATTCTCAATCGATTACATGTACGTGAATAGAGCGCGAACGAAGACTACTTATAAATTATGCAGGTTCAGCGTATCGGATACTCGTAGGTAAGTAGGTAAAAGTTTTCACGTTTTTAATATGCCTCCGCTTTACCCAAATCAAGACGTTTTCTTAAGCCACGTTTACAATGCTGTTTATTTTAGCGATTAGCTGCCTTGATCTATTTATTCATTACGAGTTTTATTACATTACAAAGTTTTTTTTATTTTTAAACAGGGATTGTATTTGACATTGGCAAAAAAAAAACACGTAATCAAATGCATCTATCATAATATCTTATAAGAAGTAATAACTAAGTAAACGATAATTAATTAAAGAATTGAATGAAACTTATTCTGTATTGGTAAGAGCTAATGTGTGTAGACGTGATCTAAGACAGTTTTCCTTGTACATTTTTCAGAATGCGAATCGTTTCATCAAGATCCTTCTCAGCCATCGATACCCTCGTCTTGTTAACATTCACGCGGCTCGCGGGGAAATCCAGTCGGGTTGGATTATCTCCAGATAATCCGTGTCATTTTACTCATTTTCCTGGTAGGTTCGTTTCGAACTACTGTTTGTCGGTGAAAGACAGAGGAATGATAATTACGTTTAAGCAGGCACAATTTATTACTATGTTCTGCATTTACTGGGAATTGGACTTAAAAAGTTAATTTAAACTTGTTTGTAACTTCGTACTGTGAGTTTATTTATCAATGCCAGTTGCATTGAAACCACTGTATCAGATTTAACATAAACGTAAGTTCTTAATACTAAATTCCAACTAGCTTCCGCACTTTTGGGAACCAAACTTTAATATTTTTGCGTATACAGGGATATCACAGCATCCTTAATTTTTCAGCCCGCAACGTATTGACGATTCTTCCGGTGTAACTAATAACCCTGAGTTGACTATTCATTTACTTATCTTCTTTTACTTCGGCATATAGAAACGGAATTATGAGATAGGTATAATAATTTGCGATTACTGTCTTGGCAAATGTCCCTTACCGATGTCGAGAGCTTTCCTTTAAATTGCTTCGTTCCCATTTTCCTGTCGCTTCCCCGAATGTCCTCTATACCGAGATTGCTTCCTTTTCCACGAAACTCCTCCATACTTCCTGAATAAAATTGTCGGAGGGATCAAGTTGATGCGCTGGAATTCATCCAACGCGATCCGTAGATTCCTAATCTCATTCGCTCATATCTCTACGAGATGAGGAAAATGTAATAGAAAGCTGTTCGCTACATTGGCAACTGGACTAGAATCTTGCAAAATTTGTCTTTGAATTTTCTGCTTGATAAAGAAATTAATTAGAACCTTGGTAAAGTGTAATAAACATTTGTATTTTATTTCTATGCTGTTTTTTATTAAGCATGTGATGAAAAATTTCTTTCGTCATTTCTTCTTCTCGAAGTTGAAGCATCTTTCCGAAATGGTAATTTAAAATTTTACGAGCATAATTATATCGTATTTTACGAGTATATTTAGATGACGTGATTATAAATGTATGCCAACATTTATATGTTACGTGTATACCTGCAGTGCAAATGTCTAAACAGCCCATTTACGATCGTAACCAGCTAAAACAACTCTTCGAACTATGTTTCCCGATATTTCCGCATGTAGTCTTTCATTACAACGTCAACTTCACTCGAGTCACCATCGAAATTTAATTTAAAATTAACCCTTATATAGTGTTAAGTAAGGTTGAGTTTTGCGTAGAATTTGAGTGGACTTTTCGATCTGTTTTCCGATATTTCTGCGTGTAAACCGATCAATCACGTTCGCAGAACAAATTTAGCTGGAAACTCGCGGCCGGAAATGCATACAACGAATGCAGTCATCACTGCGATTGGTTTACGACTAACTAATAGCACGAGTGGTCTAAATGATTTGTATTTCTGACTCAGGAATATTAACTAGTAGTAAATAGAAATACAAAATACTTGACTGCTAACATTTTTGGGCGCCATATTGGAAAAATATATAGGCTGTCACTTCGTAGAGACGAAAAGTTACATAAAATTAAATATAATTTTAAAATTGGTCAAAACATTTTGGCTGTACAGAGTGCCTAACAAATTGATATCCATTTCTTCACGCTTGAAAAACATTAACCCCTTCAGGCGAAGTAGGGTAAAAGTATTAGGCTGTGTAAGAGTCAATCCACAAGTATTGATCAAAAGGTTTATACCGAAAAATTTAAAGGCATTCCTATAGAATGTCTATTAGGCGTTTTTATTTGGCACGCGGCTCATTCCTTGTCCATAGCGCGGATTTTAGTTAAACTCCAATTACAAGGTATGTTCTATATTTAGGCAGCATTCCGTCACGCGCCACTAAACTCAGCTAGGTGCCAACCCTAATTTTTAACTAATCACCACACCATAGAGGAAGTATTTAAAGCGTTTTTATTACACTTGCAACCCGCCCGCGTTTCGTTTCGGTAAGGCCTTGCTATTGATTGATGTCAGAGTCATTCATTTGCTGTAAAAAACATGAATGTTTTTTACTAGACAAAAAGGGTTTGTGAAGAAAATTTGCCTTTGACCTACCCGGGCTTTTAAACTAACTTCATTCAAATTTAACATTTTGATACTTCTTCTCCTTATGAACTTTAACTATGCCATATAAAATCGAACGTGCCCTCATTATTCTTAAAAAGGGATTCAAAGTTGAACTTTCCACGTATTAATTATGTAGATGACAAATCAAATTGCCATAACGATACCTATTCCATAATTGAGTTCGTTATATAAAAGTCATATAATATA
>LGAG01002384.1:108495-120304 GCA_001278395.1 Lerema accius
TTATATAAAATTCTTATAATATAACAGGAAAACCAACGTTTTTCCTGGAAGGCAGCTGGGAGCAATCTCAGTAACCATAGGACCATGGGTCGTGACAGAGGGGAATTTAATTAGGTTGTAAATGGAGTGTAAGGTAAACCGCAGCGCCATTTTAACTTTACACCCACGGCGTTTCACAGGTAACTCTATTTATTATTTACTTTGCTCATGTATTAAGGAAAATTTAATTTACGCTACGGCATACTCTACGTAATGAAAAATTACTATATACTGTACCTTGTAAGTAAAGGATATTAAATAGGGATGAAGTATTAAGACCCGTATAAAGGTAACTACGACGCTTGTCTGTGTGCACGGCCGTCCTATTAGTACGTGTATTTAACGCACACAAAGAGGTACATTGGCTAAAATAGGACAATATACAAATTTATCATTCATGAAGTAGGTGTTATACAAGCATCAAAGTTGGGTTGTTCATCTTAAATATTTCTTTTTGTTGATAATAGAGAAGAATTAATCTATACAACTAAATAAAATTGAAGTTTCTGTTTGTGATATTAAAATAACCTGTTAAATTTTTGTCTGTCTGTCTGTTTAATCCGGGTAATCTCTGAAACGGCTGGACTGATTTTGACGAGACTTTTACTGGCGGCTGATGTAATAAGGAGTAACTTAGGCTACTTTTTTTTACTTTCGTTTCGGTATAGGTTTCCCGAAACGAAGCGAGGGCGGGTCCACTAGTACCTAAGTACTAAAATACTGTTATAAATCCAGTGTTCGTATTTGCCGTGATATAAAATAGTAAAATATTTTAGGTTGGTAGTAACAAAGGGTTAAGTAATGATGCAATAATTTCCAAGTACATGGCTACACAATGACGGCGAGAACTGAACGGGAGGAAATTCTCTAGAGATTTTTTTATGTGAAATACGTCGTGCCCTACATCGGTTCGCGAAGTTCGCTGCGTATTATGTTGTCCTGGTAACCTTTCATCTGACCTTACGAGTAGGTATGCTTGTATATTTGTGTACATACATAAATATATCATTATACGAACATGTATTTTGATGACGGCGCCGTTATAAAAAATACGTGGCATATGTGATTTCCACATTACATAGATACTAATTTAATGACACTCCATATTATGCACATCACTTTTTTGAATCTAGGTACGCCTTAAAACTAAACACTTATTCACATCATTTTTTTGAATCTACGCCCGTTTTGTAAAGGGGCTTTGATAAGGAGGAGAAGAAAGTGGAAAGAAACTGCCCCGCACGTCTTTTAAAAATAAATAAGTTATTAGTTTGTAAATAAATATAGTAAAGTAAATAGTATACGATGTTTTACAAACTATATTCTACTCTGAACTATTGGTTAACATCCATAATGTATCTGTATCATGATTGAAAGATAAGTCAGCACGGTGATTACCGCCAAGTGTGATTACCGTCACGCGGAACGACCGCGATAGCCGAATCAATATCTGACACACTGTTATCAGCAGTCGCGGACGCGGCTGTAACCTAATACATGGTTTAGGGTTACTTTGAATTGGTACACAAGTATCAACAGATCCTCTCTTCGGATAGAGACATCTAAATCCATTTGAAACTCTTCTATAAACAGGCATTCAGGATGAAGACGTTATTGCCAGATTATATAAAAGGAATGACCCTCTGACTTCAGAACGGAAGAAAGTTATAGTTACATTCCTTGTTCTGTGGTCTTCAGAGTAGCAATACATCTTTACCAACTACGAGTATCTAGGACATATAAATGATTGATGACTTCCACAATCTCCTTACTAACGAACAAAAACTATTAATACTTATCAACACCTAACTCTAGGACTTACTAACCGACTAACAAGCTCAAAGTCCGATTTGAAGTTTGTCACGATAGCACAAATTAGAAAATATGACTATAGAAACATTGCAAGCTCGATTGCGATACCCATTGTATAAAAAAGATAGCGTAACGTGTAACAGTAATTTGTTTCCGTAACTTCGTAACGATTTTAACTTCTTTCCTGTTCCACCCTCGTATTTTTTCGTCCCTCGGGTGTAAGCGCGTTCAATTCGGGCTGCGCTCAGGAATTCATTCTCATATATTATACACCAAGTTTACCTACTACAACGGGGCAGAAAAATCTTTTATGAATCATACATATATGGAGGTTTTGTTGAAGAGAATAGAAAAGAAGGATATAGAAGTATAGTGACTTTAAATAATTTATGTGGGAAGTTACATGTTACATCAAAAAATATTATGTCATTGAGAATTTGAGAGTGGTATAGAAAGGCAAGTCAAAAATTATTTTGAATGTTAATGTGTACTATATTTTCATACTTTTTTGGGTGTTCGTAGTATTAGTGACCCTGCTATTTATTATCAATAATAGCCAATACAACTTTAAAATTTGATTTTAAATCTTATAAGACTCTTGTTTTTATTACCTAAAAATTTTCGATCATAAAATACTTTAATGATTGGGATTTGTGTGTCGTGTTCTAACCATTTGAACGTCAATAAATAATCATTGAACGATTTGTAATAAAATCGGATCCGGTTTTCGGCCGCCTCGTTTTATTGTTCGTTTAACTGAAGAATAAAACTTTTATTGTTAAGAAAACAACACTTGACATAGTGATCCGTTTGAAACGTTTGAAAAATAGAAATACAGTTTAAAGAATAGAAACATAGTTTAAGTTCAAGCTACTAAAATAGTTGGGTTTGGAAAATTTGTTTCGAAAGGTAAAATTCAATTATAATGAAAACCGGTAGAAATTGGAAGTCATGGCCTCAGATTAAAACCTAATACTTACATGTCGTTTTAAAAAATAATGTCTTTTCTCGATTCTTACCTGCAAAACAAAAATGTAAATAATTAATAAAATCGCATTTATTAATTACACTTTTTAATTCACTTTTATCGTCATTCTGCCCTTTAATGAGTAAAAAAATTAGGTAGGTATATGTATATTACGCTACAAGTAAGATTGTCATTTCTTGAGAAATAAAATGTATAAACTTTCTCCATGCACAGTACAAAGTTCCCGTCAAGTCTCGTCCTAAATTGTCACTCAGGTCTTCTAAAATTCATTGACCGAAATGCCTGCCGCGTTCCACTTTTCCTTAATGGTTCAAATACTAGGGTAACATAGTATATGTGCTCTTTATTTTATTTTGCAAGACCATCATGACTGTATGACCTATTAAACTATAATCCATAGGTACTATCGGTGGATACGAAAAAAAATGTCCACTTAATCTGAATGAAAAAAGGGATGGATGGATAGACAGATTGATTCGGTTGTTTATATGGAATTCCAAACAAGATAACACGATAATTTTAACCAACTGCTTTAAATCATATTTATGTTTACAACTGTGCCACTTTTTCTCTATTCAGTATAATTCACCTTGTAATGCCTTTCATTTGCCAAATGCACCACATTTTTATTTACAAATCGCAAATTGAATCGGTGATGTTCACACAGATTGTTTACGATAAAAATAGCTTATTGCGTAATTGGTTGAACAAACAAAGAAATTGAAAATAGACGGATATTTATAGTGGAATACAGTGGGTTTTATTATTTTCAAACCTTTCAGTTTAATTCTTATTGTATTTACAAACAGTAAACACAAGCGCTCGTGTTCCGGTATGATATTTACTAAGTCATTGGTCGCCATCTATATCATTTAAAAGAGAAAATACACAATTGATTTAAAAGATCCATTTTTTTTTAACTCTTAGCTTGAGCAGGAGACATCTTTAGAGAAATAATTAGGAGCTCGAGCTTACTTTTGCCTTATAATAATAAAAATAAGTTTAATAACATTCTGTACAATATAAGACCGTGAAATAGCCTCAGCGGTGGAGCCAAAAAGTCGCAGATTGCCTGTACGAGCACGTACATTGGCGTGACCTCAAATACACCTTACTTAGCATTTAAGAGTTCACTTGATATATCAATTACAAATAAAATTTAGTGCAATACACAGCAGCGTACGAGTTGGCCGGTTGTTTTATTCCTAACTAGAAGTCGCCGGCGGCTTCGCCCGCGTAATTTCCCCGTTTCTGGAACAATTTTTTTACTGCTCCTCTCCTATTCATCATAGCGTGATGTTATATAGCCTATAAGCTTCCTCGATAAATGGACTATCTTACACTAAAATAATTTTTCAAATCGGTCCTGGAGGTTCTGAGATTAGCGCGTTCAAACAAACAAACAAACTCTTCAGCTTTATATATTAGTATAGACTACGTGATATACCTTCGGCCACGTTGCCCCCGGACTAACCCTTACTGAATGTACTAGATACTCCCGTACATTGCCACTGGTCAAGGGCAATCTATTTGATAAACGATACAAACTATTCCTGGACTGTTATCTCAGGCCGGTTCAGTATTTCATCAGTTGCCAATGATCGGCAGGTAAACTTCCCCAATGTCAGCCCAAAGCTAATAGTTCCTATTGTTGTAACCTTGTCCTTTATTTGCATACGGAATTGCCATGAGTTGATGCTACGAATATTCAATTTAGTCTTCTTATAAGGAATGTTTTATATACAAAATGTCATATTTTGTCCAATTTTAGAATGTGTTAGATGACTTTTTACCTATGGCCAGAAGTAGGTTAATGTTTTTTGAACGAATGTATGTTTGTGTGTCTATTCCTTTAACACGCTCTACAGTTCAAACGGCTTGATAAGTTTCTCTATAGGACGTGTCGTTAGATTTTTCAATTACAGCGCTCAACCCCTACCTCTATTCAAAATAGCGGTTAGGAATTTTGTTATTCCATTTACAACTAGTTTAATACTGACGTCATTATAACATACTATGGGACCGTAAAATGTCGTAAGTAAACAATACTAAACGTATATTTTCATACAAAATTACACCTACTGACATAGAGCGACGGTCGTATCACTCTCACACGTGAACGAACATTTACGTCTTTATGTTCACTCAATGCTTTTAAAGTTACCGCTGGCTTTGACGCGTTTCTAATCTTCTCTGTGCAGTGTATGTATGTGTACATACATTAGTGTATCCGAGTGTTGCGGGTTGTTTCCAAATGGTTTCCGACCGAGTAAGTCCTCCGCTTGAATTCCCGGCACGAAACACACGAACGATCAACACAAACTGCTTTGTCTGTTAAACTACAAATACATTTCACAGGATTATTTCAAACTCGTTATGTTTATCTAGAATACTGATCAATAAATGAATATATAATGTTGTTATAATTCTGTCAATTAATGATGTATCAGCATAGGTGAAAGTCGACCTTTTGTGACCCGGGTGAATTAACCTGGGTGCTTTAAGTCTATTCCACCGTCATCCTAATACGAACCCATTATTGTCCCAACACTGTGCTCGGGTCTTACTGCACATGTAACGTACATGTATATGTAAATGTACAGGTCATATTCCATACGCTGGCAGAGTGTTGATTAGCAGACTCATACAAACCCACTATGGGTTTGTTCACATTAGTTATCTAGCTTAGAACATTTCAGAGGGAGTTTATCAACGACTAACTTGGCTACCAAGCTATGATTAATGAGACATACAAATGACAGTCTCTGCGACTACTCTGTATTCATGGTCACGGAATTATGAAGCAGTTTCAATGAGCTTCGCTGTAACTTGTAACGTGATTATAAACGATGCGTCGTCACGCGGGGTGACGCGAGGTGACGCGAGGTGACGCTGAGTGACGCTGAGTGACTCCGGGTGACGTGGGACCAAGACCATTCATAAGACAAAACAACGTGACATAAATAAGACACGTTTAATATTATGGCCTCTGCTTCATCTATTGAGGTCACGCCAAGATATAGGATGGATAATTTGATATCCATCCATGATGAGATAATACCTGCATAAACATTTCTCATGTGATTTTTTTCCGTCGAAAAAAAGCGAGAAAAAATTCTGCGAGATTTTTGATTGAATACTCTTTAAAGTAGATATAAAAAACCCAAGGTTCGTATGCTTAGTTCCTTACGGTTTTGTAACCAGCCAACCAATATGTCAACATCAAGCAAAATCAGAATCAAAGTTAAATCATCAGATCAGAGTAACGAACAAACCGCGTAGCTCGTAATACCATGATGTTAGCTATTGTTGTATTTAAAGCGATCGTTTATTTTTGTACCAGCAATAATCACTTGCACAGCTTTATATTTTGGGGGCATTCTTCTTTTGATCCCGACTGTACTATCTGTAGGACAATCAACATGAAACGCCAAACACAGTCAGCGCAGTAAATACTATCAATCAATGATCACATGAAAGAAATTTCTCTCGAATGTGGTACTAAAGAACGGTGTAAAATTGGTGGATTCGTAAAAACATGTTTACGAGATTCGTATCGGTAGATTAATTACTTTTTACGAATGGGATATGCCGTTCTGTGTAAAAAGGGTTGTTGCTATGCGTGCACATAAAATATATTATCGAATGTTTAATTCATTTATTTCGCATTTACAAATAAGTATCTAATCATGTTACAGAAATATATGAACAAATTAAGATGCTCATAAAATAAAAAGTCGCTTTGCAGCTATCAAATACTCATAATGCTCAAACATAAATATCCTTAAAGTTATGTTTTCCTTTGTCTATTTGTTTAATCCAGGGCCTCGACACAGGGAATCCTAGTGTGGAGTTATTCGAACCTATGCAGCGTAATTATAAAAAGACAACATAATATTATTGTTCCGTCGATAAAGCCTAACTGAACTGATATAGCCGTTAACAAAGTAAACGCGACAAGTGGAACATTTTGATAAATATTCACGAAGCTGGCTGTCCCCGCCAGACTCTTGGCTGGATGATAATTGGGGTGACAGTTTCACGTAAACAAAATATAGTTATCTATCTTACTTTCTTATTATATTTCTCTATGTTCCACAAAATTTATCTCTCCTACTTTATTTTTTTCTTATAATATATTCCTCTACAGCATAAAATTGTAGGCACGTATTTTTTTTATAAAAAGGATGTACGAATTTCACTGATTACCTAATTTTATTTCCCTTATGTTTCAATAAACTCGTAAATTGACCTTCAAGTGATGTAATTAAAATTAACGAATGTTACCTATGTTCTCTGGATTAATTTTGCTATGTTAATTACGTTCAAGGTTAGGTAAGTTCAAGACACTACATTAAATAACACAGAATACATAAGAGATACATTATATCAGGAACGATTAACAATATTACTGTTGTTACTGTTAAATTGTTATCAAAGTTATAAAAATTCCCAGCAAGCGTACTATAGTCTAGCAACTATAGTCTAAACTAGTCTAAAGCATCCACTGGTATGTGCACTGGTTTATAACTGACGTTAATTAACTACTGTTAGCATATTATGGAATAGTTCTGATACAATACAGCTTCAGCATAAACCTATTTCAACGCAAACCACGCATATACGCTTCAAGTAAGCTCTTTGGGAAACTGTCACATTGATGTGACACAAAAACCATCAACAAAACGGTCGGGTGACACCGCATTATAGTCCTAATTCCACATGCCCGTCAAACTGTGCTACCAAAAAGGAAAAGGGAAGGAAAGGACTTATAAAAAAACAATTGATAAAGCCTGAAGCTTTGTTGTATGGCTATAAGTGTAAAGAATTATCGAACATTGACATAATGAGCTTTGGTCGAATTTCGATTTCACAGCAAGTCCTTTAGTTTAATTTAAATTATTATGTACGCACTATGTATTACCTTATCTATTAATATTATGACAGTAATACCAGGGTTCCATACTCGCCAGGTTACAGCCACTGCCGCCAGTCAGCCAGTGGCCAGTGTAAACAGGAAACCATCGTGGACGCCGTGTTGTGGACGGACGATCATAATAAAACTATTTTTATAACATTCTCTATAAAATAACCCGACAGCAGGTCGGTATACTCGTCGCTCACTGCGTGTCAATCAACAGCGATTTATATTCTTAGAAGATAGAAGAATCTGTTTGTTTTAATGTTCCATAGTTCCTAAACTTTAGTACAATAATAAAAAAATATCATATTTGTATTAATTAGACCCCGAATAGCGAAAAATCACCAACCAGTATGAAATTTCATGCCTTCTAAAGAATGTCATATTGAATTTAATGTGACCCCTACTATGTTTAATTCGATGATTCTTTATCTCTTTATTCAGACGTTAGAAGTTGAACTGATGACTATACAATACACATATATGTTGTATAGGTCAAAATCATAAGCTGTTATTGTAGCCGAGTAAAACTAGGCACACGCAATCGCTTTCACGCCCTTAACAACGAACATATTTACCAAACATATAAGAACTGTTTTCTTTTATACAAAAAATACATTGACTCAGATAGATAAGACATTATAGCTAATAGGAATTGGCGGCATATTCATATCGTAAACATTTACGGAGGCTGTATACTGCGCCCATTACGCGATAAGGTCGACTGCGGGAATTTATGCGCTGCGCGGAAATTACTGGGAATATTCACCACTTTCAAATTGTGTAACGCAATATTCAAATTCTATGTTTTTAAATTAAGTTATTTTGAAGCGTTTTCTCGTGGACAGGTATATTTAGTCATATTTCGTCAGATATGTATTTTATATGAATACGTGAAGGGTTCAAATTTGGCCTCATTTTTAAAGTAACGTTAACACGTACGAGTTTGAAATTTAGCAAAGTTAAAGCGTACGTGCCTGAATTATTGTTAAAAAGGGGTGTAGAATTTAAACCCTCACTCATTAATGTATAGATAACGCTACACAATCGCAGCTCGTCACTAGGGCACGTGTACCTTATACATATATGAATATCAAGAGCAACAATGTCTGTATATTAACAAAAAATTTATTAAATAAAAAAATTACGTTCGTAAGTATATCATTGATACCTACTCGTATATGTATGAATAAATAATATTTGTTGAATTTGAATTTAAAACTCATCATTTAAATTACTAGGAATCGAACCCAGGACCTTTCGAACAGTAGTCCTACGTAATCCAAGTTCTACTTTAATCAACTTAGCTCAATGTTATTTCCGTCATAGCAATGTAACGACGTCGACGTGGACAATACGCCGGCGACCAATCCGCGGTCTCGCCGGCTCTTACATTTTACAGCCCCATTTACGACCGCCATTGTCAGTTGTCGTCGACTGTCTATTTCTTGCTTAATTACCTAGCTATATCCGGTACTAGCCCGCCCTCGCTTCGCCTCGGGAAACGTAGGTACAACAGGACAGATTAAGTGTAATTTTTGTTAACAACTCTCGCGGAACTACTTGTGGTTGTTTGATGTTATTCATCAGGCGCTCAAATATAAACGTTCAAATCAAGCAGGGTATTGTATGATACGAAAATGATACATCTTATTGATTGTCTGTTCGTTAAAAAAAAGATAATGTGAGGAGAATTCATAGTGGGGAAACTGCCTGAACGTCTAATAGCTAATAGGGAAATTCAATGAATGGAA
Source organism: Lerema accius (assembly GCA_001278395.1). Classification (NCBI taxonomy): domain Eukaryota; kingdom Metazoa; phylum Arthropoda; class Insecta; order Lepidoptera; family Hesperiidae; genus Lerema; species Lerema accius. The sequence goes on from LGAG01002384.1 coordinate 118,010, forward strand.
GTAAATTACGAAATTATCATTTAATTTCGTTCCAAAATCAAAGCATACTATCACATAATTCCAGTTCGAGATTTTCGTACAAGCTACAAGAAACTATTTACAGTTTGCCAAGTACTTTTGGCCGACATCGCTAAATACTAATTTATGCGTTATCTTCAAAACAAAATTATTACCCTTGGCGACCAGTGCCTTAAAGCTACTTGGCCAACTCAGCGTGACCAGCCAAGTTATGATTGCCACAAAAAAATCTACATGAAGGCATTCTGGTATCCGGCTCTCATAACATTACAAGGGCTCGCTCTCGCATTTCATTTGAAGATCTGAACGCGAGCCAAAACGGACACAAGAGGGTTATGGCTGCGAACATTAGCAGAATTTGAGATTCTAATGGTATTACTGAATTATCGTATGATGTTTACTATTTGTTGCTATAGTCGTAGTAGTATACAGGGTTAAAGGAACCTCTTTCAAAAAGGTATGTGTAGGTACGTATTACACAATCACTTATTACGGCAAAGGAAAATATCGTGAGGAAACCTGTACACCTGAGAGTTCTTCATAAAGTTATCAAAGGTGTTTGCCAATCTGTACCTACCAGCGCCAGGCCAGCATGGTGTACTGTGAGAGAAGATCCGAGCCCAGCAGTAACAGAGAAGGACAGTTATAGGTTGCGATGATAAGGGAAGGTTTAAACGATGAGAAAATATAATATGGAAAAATTCCGACGAAAATAGAAATTCTTATTGTTCGCCGGATCATCTAATAACTTCTTTAAAGCTACCTATATTTTAACCCATACGTGAATCATTATGACGTCGGCAACAAATCTATATTCCGTTTTCCTTGTATATATAGTTGACTAACAAGCTGAGCTTTCTCACGTCGCGCTGGTATTAAAAGCTCCCACCTAAACATAAAGACATCAAGTGGGTTACGGATGTAGCAACGCATTAATGAATTAGCTAATAAATCAAGCCCGTCACATATGCCTCATCTAGGGTTGTCACACCAGATAAAAAGATATTTAAATTAAATTTTCCTTTGATTTTCGTAACTACCTAGAAAAATTGTTGCGAGAAATAAGGTTTTGAGTTTAGAATTTAAGTTCGGGGTCACTTAGAAGAGAGATGAAATCAGAGATTTTTAGATTAATTTTACATCTCAGTAATTAGTAGCTTAAATTGTACATTACTAACATTATCATATCCTCCCTCAAGTCTACCAAAGTAGAAATAAACCTAAAAGCGCGAGTGATAACTCTTACTACCAGAATCAGACAACAAACTTTTCATCGGGGTATTTTAGAGTCGGGAAGTAGGAAATTGTACTCAAATTTCGACCTCGACCATCTGCCAACCCTAGCGTGTATGAGTCACGTTCGTAATGTAGGTGAAATCAGCGCAGATACCATGAACGGACAGACGGCTCGAGTGCTCCGTATTGATATTTAATCGCCGCACTCGAAATATTGATACAGACATTATTACACGGAAATGTTTGCTTTACGAATTAGTAGGGTTGTCACAAAAACCAATTTTCACATGAGATGACTAAAATTACATAACTTGTGTTCGCAAGATAGTTAAAACTTAAAAATGTATTAACAATTAATATTTTTTAGTATAATTGTTTACACAAAGAACTCGCCCGCAAAAAAAAATATTTGGAGGTACCTACGTCTAATTCTGAAATCTATCAAGCCGATAGTGCTGTAGAGCGTACGAAAGATATGGACATACATACCTCTGGTTGAAAAATATTATGCTCCTTCAGTTATCTAGTGCAATAATAAAATTGATCTTAACTAAATCTTACTGAACTTTTTTCAAAGCTGATCAAAAGGGCGTCAATTACCGAGCGCTCTTCATTCCAAGAAAGTTATTTCCATAAAGTTCTGGAAACTTATCTCGGCTCGACATCGTTAATTATTAAGCAGTACAGTTGTCGAGCAATTACCGCGCTCCATAAACCTCGAACGAACCGGGTCATCCGGGGGGGTCGTGAATAGATAATGCGGATGTCTTCGCGTCGCGACAAATGATAGTCACAGACGATAGCACTTAGAAAAAGTAACATACTAGTAACATACATGTTTGGTGCGGGCTTCACATATCTGATTTCCGAATTGACTATTGTCTAAAATGTTGTAAGTAGTAATCAAGAAAACAAAACGAAAATCCCGACTGTGAATAATTGGTAGGGTATATAAACAAAATTAATAGCTACGTCCCTCTCACAATGGAGACGAATTCAATCAAACCTCATAAACTGGAATCCGTCAAGCCGTTACATACA
>LGAG01002397.1:14826-31438 GCA_001278395.1 Lerema accius
AAATTGAGTAGACTACACACTTCCTTGAAAACTATGACAACCAATCAAGATATAAGAATACTTTTACATTCGTATTTACGATACTTTCAACTAACAATATTACTAAATGCAGATACTATTGATGTTCAATTACTGTACATTTAAATTTAAATAAAAAACAACCCATTCTAACATAATGGTAACGTTGGATACACACCCACACACAGAGAGAGAGATGTCACACCACACACATGTCATAAGATTGGCTCTATTGACAGACAGTTATGGTCGAATACCGACCACGACCCAAGTTTCTAGTTACTGTAAATATTCTGAAAACTTTTCAAAGACTTAAAACTAGCAACTTGACCAATAAAAGCGCCAAAATCGTCTCTTTGCACTTTCTTTGTGGGAGGAATTTAAGCTAGCTACCGTGACTCGACTGGTAAAGACAAAAGTTCGTACGTGCGAAGAATGGTAGCAGAATTACGAGAATTAACTCCCTGGCAGAGGTTTTACTCAGCAGTTCTTTAGTGTTACACGGAACAAGGAAATACGTGGAGACGTGATCCTTGTTATATGTAAATGGACCACCGTACCTGGCATTTGTTAATTCTAGTCCCATTCTTATGATTCCCACAATTTTTTATTTACTACTAGCTGACCTGGCGAACTTCGTACCGCAATGAAATTATCTGTCACATAAATATCTGTCCCGGCCGGGAATCGAACCCGGGACCTCTTGCTTCGCAGGCAGGGTCACTAAAAACTAGACTACGGGGTCGTCGTTATCCTTAGATGATAGTCGTTAAGCCATGTTCAGGTCTATCCAGCGGTATTAATTCCGACACATGAGTTGGCCTCTAACTCCTCCATCAATCTGCACTGGAGAAACGTAGTGAAGTATGCTCTAAGCCTTCTCGGTTATGAGAAGAGACCTATGGTCAATAATGGTTCATTATAAGGCAAAGGCTACGTATAAACCTTCATCTTAAATGGGTCTATCTATCGATGAAAACAACTTTAAAATCTGTTTAGTAATTTGACCGCTGCAAAAGGCGGCAAGTGACTTTGTTATGCATAGATACTATTTAAAGAAAATAAAAAAAACTTCTCCAATAAAATGTCCAGCAAACTAACAACGAGGCAACCCTAAAAAGAGTGCAATCAAACTGTCGGTACGGCGGTAAAACTTTTATATGAACGGGTGGCACTATAGTCTATTTTCTCCAAAGTTTATTTGCAAGCGAACGCAAAACGCGTGAGCAATATCGACTGATAACTGTAGATTAAAAAAGTTTATAGTACACGTTACTTTATCTAAATCAGTCTTTAGCAATCTTTTTAATATTGTTACCCCTTTGACTTATGAGGAAAACTAATTATATCCCGTCTTTAAAATGTTATCAAAACTTACTCAAGTCCTTTTTTCTGTATTTTTTATTTTACGATTCTAATAATTAGGTCCTTTGTTACCCCCGTAAAATAGCTAATTCACCCCTGGGGGGGTAATTATCCCCCAGGTAAGGAATCGAGGATCCAAATAGTACTGAATCGATCGTCATAATTAACATCGAATTCGTAAAAACATTGTGGCTGAAATGACAAAAATTATTCTTTGTCTAAAACATATTTGATGCCATAATTATGTTGCTGCCGTTTGGTTGTATGTATTTAATAACTTTTTCGATCACTTATTAATAAAATAATAAAATTACAATTAAGTTGCATTAAAATATAAAATACCCCCGTTACACGAAATACGTTGTATATTTTTTTGTTAGTTTTTAATTATTTTGGTTTCCCTAAATACAATAGTTAAAAATTGAAAATTACCAAGAGGCAAGTGGTTAGAAAGATAAAAGATCCGGTTATTCTAAAACCGTAATCAAATTCTTCCTAACAACAAAACTTCAAAATCTCAAAGTTTACATTGTTAACCCGAAAGTGCTATAAAAATGTCGGTGAGTTCACAAATAAGACTTTTCTCTGAAAATGAGATAACTTCAACACTTTTCTTGCTATAACAAGTGTTTAACATTATATAAAAGGTTCGTAAACCGGGACAACTTTCAGAATTTTGCTCAAGGCTTCATGTAAAAACATTTTAGGAATTACTAAAACTTTTTTAGAAATTAATGAAGCTAAGAAATATGGGTTTACTAACGCTTACGACTATTATGTTATAAAGACGAAAGGTTTCACAAAACTAAATTTAATCGGATTTTAATATAACTAAATAAGTATTTAAAATTTATTTAACATTAACGCTAATCACTTATTGTCTTTATTGAACAAAAAAAAGAAATTTACCTATATACCTTCGCATCATTAATAAATGAACATGTATGAACATATACCTACAAATATACACTCATACATATTACACACACGTACTTTCAAACATATATGATAAAACAGGATATGATACGAGTAAATAACAACGTCTGCCAGATCAGCCAGTACATACATAAACACAACATGTCGGATTACACACAAGCAACTTGCAAAGAAAACTAATTTATTGTAACTGACTTGTCCAAATAGGGTTGACACTCACCGGGAATAAAAGGCACATAATACTGAGTCCGACTAGACATAAATAAACGTGAAAAATGTTTTGTCGTAAGTAAGTGTGTGCTTCGCTATGAATAAAATTATGTTTTAAAATAAAAAAATATAATGTGTGTATAGATAAGTGGTTTAAACGTTGATCTCTCGAAAAGGAGTTTTTGGGTTCAAATCCCCCAGCACGCATCTCTAATTATAAAGTTATGTGCGTATTAGATTCTAATTATCACTTGCTACGGTGAAGTAAAACATCACGTGGAAACCTGCACACCTGAAAGTTCTCCGTAAAATTCTCATAGGTATGTGGAGTCTGTAAACGCGCACGTGGCCAGCGTGGTGGACTATGGCCTGTACCCCTCACTGTGAGAGGAGACCCGAGCCCGAGAACAGCCTTAGGTTGCGATGATGATGTACAGGACAGTCAGTAATAGGTCGGGTCAGGTTTTAACGTTGGTCTCTCGAACGGGATTTCCTGAGTTCAAACCCGGCCCGCACCTCTAACGCGCACAAAAAAAAAGTTTTGGTGTCTATATCGAAGACTATATCTACAATGAATTAAAAAGTCTTTATGGAAGTAAAAGTGTTATCAATTATTTTTTAGCGTAGTTAAATTTAAGCTTGTGCCAACCCTGATAGCAAACTAGGGAAGCATCGATTATGCATCAACGCAACCTCCAACATCTCGAGCCATGTTTAATGGATACCCTTTCCATTGAGCTTCGGAACTCCTATGATTTATCACGCCATCGATCGCCAGTACTTTCTGATGTATTTCCCGGAGTACTTTTGGCAAATAAAGTACTTGTACGTGTATGTAAGGTTGCCAGCTTATAGTCATTTAAGATGAGGGCACTAGAAGGGGATTTTTCTTTTTCTCTTTGTATCGTAGTTATAGATAGAACTAAAACTCCTAATTATTATCTTTAAATTGTACCAACTTGGCATCTAGGTACATTATACTCGTATTTTTCGTCCATGATATCCATTTCGAAGTAATTTTTCGTGCTTTTTAAAGGTAGAAAGTAGAAGGTGGACTTTCAATTAAAAATGAATTCACATAGCTTCTATGCAGCGGACAAATAAGCTGCTTCCGATGTCACATAATTTGTCAAATTTATCTTAAATACTATAGACGTTTTAACCCAATCAAAAACCTTCAAACTTGGGTAAAAAATATAATACAACAATAAAACTAAAAACAAAAGCCGAACAGTGAATTAATTTGAGGAAAGCTTAAAACAAATCGCGGTACTCAAAAGGAAATATTTCTAGTTGGCTACCATCCAACTGATGAGTTACGGCTTCCAATGATAGTTCGGATTACCACGGAGATATATACGCCGACAGATGGATGAGAAATATACTTGTGTAAAGATAAAAGCCATATGCTCAGATATATATTGCGAGGTATTTATGCAATCCTAATCAGAGCGATTGGACCGATTTCTCAGCAATACCTACTAATAATAAAACTGTAACGAGGCTGAATGAAATAAACAGAAATAAGTTACAAAACTGAATTATTAATTCGTGCAGTTTAGAATTGTAAGGTTCATGACTTCAGACATTCATTATTGTATAGATTGTAATATGAGATACTGGCCAGTGTTAAAAATAAATTTGGGGTAGAAAAAGAAAAATAGGAAATGGTAAGATAGAGTTTTCTTACAGAATAATAATTGTTTCCCACATTATTGAACACACGCAAATGGAATCCGGATAGATTAACAAAATTAAAGTCATACAATTAAGTAATCCGGATGCAAAACCTACTACAATAAGATTATTTTGTTTATCATCACATCATTTAGTGAGAATAGAATGTAACTAATGAGTTGACGATAATAGACAGATGTCAACTGGTGCATTCGTGCCAGGAACCAGAGACAATCTAGCCAGACTGCCAGACAAGTACCGACAGGAACAAATGACTACACATCACTATTTACAGCACGACTGTACATTACTACTATAGATAGGGGTGAAATTATACGAGTAAATACCAGTATTACTCGATATATACCTTTCAATACCAATTATATACTATCGATATTATGAACTACCACTTTTTGTATGAGAATCATTGTTATAGAAGAAATTGGGCGTCTTATCGAAAAATTAGCTTGATAGTAAGAAATAATAAAAATGTTCTACGGATCCCGGACTAGTATTTAATAAACATTATAGACTCTGAGTTCGTAACTTGGGGGTAATTACCCCGGGGGGTAAATCTTAAATTTTACGGGGGTAACGAAGGACTTTATTAGGGTCGTACAATAAAAAAAATACAGAAAAAAGTTACTTGTATTGTTTATTTTGATAACATTTTAAAGACGGGGTAACAGCTTTCCTCATAGGTGACAGGGGTAACGATATTGAAATGATTAGAAACCTCTAGATAATATACAAATATGAGAAGATTATGTACCTATTCCACCAAGCACCACCATACAGTCTTCAATACCACGCAGTCTTCAAAACAATGAAGCGTATTAGGGAAAAACATAACGTTAATAACAAATGATAACGTTTCCCGGTACATTTCTCGACAGACCGTGCTGGGTGACACACGTCAGATCGCAAAAAAAATTCACCTCACTTTTTTCTAAAACCTGAGTCTATTATATTTTTTGGGCTGCGTCTGAAGCATTAAAAAGTGGCTCAAAAGGTAATAAATTACAGCCAGAAAACTCTGAAAAGCTAAAACCCTTACATTTCACACATGCAACTGTTTAAAGCGAGGCAAGTATGGCTATAAATCGTGGGTATCGCAACTTCTTCGCACTAACTAATGCACTGGCAACTCGAGTTGCGACGCGAGCTCGCCCATTATTGTAATGTACGCTACTAAATACTGTAATTAATATGCTTCAAACCCCACTAACGTCGGTATAGCCACAATAATATAGTAAAACAGTAGTAAAACTCTAGAATTTACTTTGTTTCTAGTTTCTACTACGCTCGGCGAGTTATTCGTCATTGCGCACGGTAAAAACTGACACGATCGAGCGACTTGTCACTTCACGAATTTACCTAATATATGTGTCGTCAACTCGCACGATCTTAAAAATGTACCTCACAATTCTAGTACAGTCAACTACAAAAATCCTTTTTTAAAACCTTTTATTTTATGGTTGGACTTTAAAATAAAACAAATTGTTATTATAAGATAATTTTAGATACATTTTGCAAATCATAATTTTTTTTAGAAAATCCCCATTTTTTGCTAAAATCATCAACATTTATTTTACCTTTATTTACCTAGTGTTTATCTACCTTTATTTACCTTCCTTTTACATTTATTTTTAGGAAAACAATATCCTCTCTTCGATGACGTGATACATCAGAAGCTCCTATGTAAACGTAACTGATAATTCGATTAGTAAGATTAGTCGCAGTCCCTCATCTATAATTCATAGAAACACTGGACGTCAATGTTATATAGCTTACCTTCAAACAAGACGACGCTACTTATATACAATCTATGTTACTACATCCGCGATCTTCATCATCATCATCATCATCATCATCATCATCATCATCATCATCATCATCATCCTCGTAATCACAACCTATAACCGTCCCTCTGCTGGGCTCGGGTCTCCTTTCACAACGTGAGGTGTACAGGCCATAAACCACCACGCTGGCCAAGCACCGATTGACAGACTTAACCTTTGACAACTTTAAGTTCAGCTTAAAGCGCCCAATATCATACATACAATTAAGCTTTCTGCACTTCTTCTCCATGTTAACTTTAACTATGCCCAATCTCAAACGTATGTTGCTTCTTAAAGAAATTAAAGTTCAACCCTTCACGCGCTAATAGACACGGGAAATATAATTAAATTTAACCCCTCGCACCGAATAAACAAATTATTAATTGTTATTCGTAGTAAACAAAGCGGTGATACAAAAATAGCGTACTTGGCATTATTCTCTAATTAAATCCGACGTACACCTATTAACAAGTGTGAGGACACGGAGGTATTTATAGCGCGGCTGTGAGATCACATGTTATCTTGCATCGTGTCGGTCCATAGATAACTAATACCTATTATTAAAAAACACAATAAAAAAACTGGTAACAATTGATTAAAAAACATATGGCCTAAATCACTCCCGCAAATGGTGACGAATTCAATTACAAGTCCCATGTTGAAATCTATCAAAAAACATCTGAGCGGTAGAGCATAATATAAAAAAAAAAAAACAAAAATCTTGTAACAATTGATGAAAAAAACTAATAGACTAGGTCGCTCCCACAATGCTGACGAATTCAATTACAAGTACCATGTTGAAATCTGTCAAATCGTTTGGGCGGTAGAAAAGAACAAATGGGCATACATACATCATCACAACCCATAATTGTGCCACTGCTGGGCTCGGGTCTCCCCTCACAGTGTGAGTGATACAGGCCATAGTCCACCACGCTGGCCTAGTAAGTGTGGATTGGCAGACTTCACACACCTTTGAGAACTCTATGGAGAACTCTCAGTTGTGCAGGTTTCCTTACGATTTTTTCTTTCACCGTTGCAAGTGATAATTAGTATCTAATACGCACATATTTTTTTTTATTAGAGGTGCGTGGGGTTTGAACCCAGGAACTCCCGTTCGAGAGACCAACGTTCAAACCACTAGGCTATCACTGCTAGGACATACATACATACATACACTTAAAAAATATTACCCTTTTCCTAGTGCAATAGGGTAAAATAATTCGAGATCAATATTTCAAAGATTTCGTATACAACACTTACTCGTAAAACATGTTTTATTAAATTACCTGTTTAAATGTTTAAAATACAAGAACATTTTATTTACAACGAACAAAGTAATCAAAGTTTTATTTACAAACTTAAAATTAATTCATGAAAGGTGCTTTTACTTAAGTGAAGAAATTGCGATTTAAATAGTGAAAATGGTTTTAAAAATGTGCGTGTTTTACGCTCTAATACTCTCTGGTTTATTAAAATGTTTCCTACTTTCATAAGAGGGTTATGTGTGTGTAAAGGAAATAATATTTTAAAACTAAATGTACATTTAAAGACCATTTCAAAAGTTGATAATTATAACGCATTATAATGATTAACAATTCAAAATAATACATGACGTAAAAGATGTAAAAAATATAAGTGTTAGTTAGGTGTAAATGATTGGCATTAGAAGTATATTGCGTGAAGTAAAGTTTTTTTTTTAAACTATGTGCAGATTTTTTTTATTTTTGCGAGAGACACAGTCTAAAAAAAAATAGAAACTGTCAAGTACGAATCAGAGTACGCGCAATATAAGGTTCTGTATAAAAAAATATATCCTGTTGACAATGGAGACGGGTCTACTGACACCTGACGTGTTGAAATATAACATTCTCCTCCTATTGACACAGTCGGCAAATTAACTGTTAGGTGTTAAAGATAGATGGCGCTGACTTATCATTTTAAAGTTCAAAGTAGTTGCAATTGTGAAGAATAGAAATAAGTGAATATAACTTGTTTGAAGTATACAATAAGCGTGCCTCATTCAGCAATAGTTTTAAAACGCACCTTTTAAGGGTAATCATATTTTTAATACCCTGCGTTGCTTTATGGTACGGGAACACTGGGGCGGGTGTTACCCCTGCTATCCTGTAAACAAATTGCACACAATGGTCAGATATGGTAACACCTTTATGACAATTGAAAATTTTAAAGGAACGTAAAAAATATCATTTCCGTTTCGTCTTTTTCGAAGGTTCGTTGTAGATAGTAATTGAATTTAATTTATTTATTGTATATAATACAGTAAATAAAAATACAATAGATATCTTGACAGATTTGCCTAAGCATACAAAAATATTGTTCGAACAGCAGTACGGCATCTTAAGCAATGCACCGAAATTTTGTATCATGTGCTTGTGGGGTCGTTCAAGTATTACGTACAGAAAAGCTAGGGAATATAATTCTTCTAAGTCAAAAAAATGGCTACTTCTTACGTAAAAATAGTAATTTAGGGTTACACAACATACAGAAAAACGTTAAGGCGCATTACCTGGATAGGAAAGGGAGTCAAAAATCTTCAAAAAATTGCATTAGGTACGTAATACTTGAACACTCTGTGTACTAATTACCATAGTTATTATAAGCGAGCAAATCCTTCGCCCCATTTCCGTGTACAGTATTGTTTGTTAGACACGCAACACAGGTGTGCTAGTCCCGTAAACTACGTCACAATCCCTGGTATTTCGACTACAATTTCCTAATAGAATTTCCGTGACGCATCTGTTTCTACATACTAGCTTCTAACCCAGATTTTCACGGTTTCGATCATAGACACAAAAAAACAAAATATTTTTTTTTAAATATCCACGACGGATGAAAAAAGTATTAATTTTAAAAGAATGAAAAAAGAAATTTAAATCCCCCGACTCAGGGAATTTAATTATTAAATCAAGAAAATACCCCAGGTGATGCCAACTAATAATAACCATTAGTAAATAGCTTGTTATAAAAAAAAAAACATTAAAAATCCGCCAATCCATGAATGGCAAAAAATAAGGCATCCATGTCTTTAATTCTCACAAACGTGAACAACGTGACATGAATTACAGAGCTAAGCTCCTCTACAAGGTCTTTTGGACCCGGCAATAAGGTGGGTTTAATTACACGTTCCAAATACGAGGTCGGTATGTCATTTCACTTGGGGTTAAATATATGCAGTACTAGCCTTACCTATGTCAATATTTTGACTATCTACGAATAGTAAGTAGTAGTAATATTTCTTTTTTTAAATAATTACCATTTTTAATGTGTTTTATATCCTGCATATAACGTAAGAGATAGAAAGAAAAAAACATAGTTAAAGATAGAAATAAAGAAAAATAAAAAAATAATAGAGAATCCTGATCCTAACTATCCGTTACGTAATTATTATTACAGTTTAATAAGCTTAAGCAGAAACACTTCAAACTTCAATTATTCATTGTTTAAACTCAAAAGTTTTAAAGTTATCATTACCACATCAAATAGATGTCAATACAATAACATTCTTCGCATCAAATACTTATTACAATAAGTATTAAAATAAACAGAAAGACATACGCTCGGTTACAAGTAAAAGAATTAAAAACACATCATGTCAGCGACAGAAAAGCTATTGTGTCTGAATTCTCATTAACTCGCCGATATAACAGGGAAAAACAATTTTTATTCTCGTTTTTTCAGCAAAACAATTCATATCAAACCATTGGAACACTGAAAACATGGCAGCTCCATACAGTTTGAATGGAACTAGAATTACAACGCGGTATTAGCTCTTTATTTTCACGACAACTTGTTGAGAATCTGTTATTTGTACAATAGAAATGAGCTTACTAGTTGCGAAATGTTAATGAGTGACCTTCGGAGATGCAACGTTTTTTTCATGGAAATGTAGATAGTAAATAATTTCATTACTGTACGTGCACCAACTTTATTTGTGAGTAATTTTTTTTGTCATTTAAACCACTTCTTTTTAATAAAGTATACTATAAAAACAGTTAATTTCGATCTCATAAGCCTCAAAGATTTATATCGGCGGATTTTTTTAACATTACACAACAATTAAATCACTAGCCACATTTTATTTAATAAATAAATTAAATGTTCTTTTCTTTCATGTAGATGTAAGTATACATACACCTCATTTAAAGGGCTATATATTAGTAAATTAACTAACAAATAATGTACACTATTTTGGTTGCGAAAAACTCTATCAAGATATAATAGGACTCTAACAATATGGTCATATGGCAAACTAACCAATACTAACCCATCTTACGAATAAATTAAAACTCAAGGAAATTAAAAGAACTAAGAGATATCTTAAGAATAAAGAGAGCAATAACTCTAAAATACTCAGTGAAATTTAATTAAGGTAGGTACGCACTGCATTCGAGCACAAATCTCCGAGTGCGAAGTGCTATATACTAGAGGGTTACGACTGCGTTTCTTGCCACTAATGAAATACCTCGCAAACTTATCTCCTGGTATTTAGCTCAGTTAAGTTAACATTTATATAAATTCTTCGAAACGAATTACAACATCGTTACGAAGAAAAATGGAATCCAATTATAACTCAGGTGGGTTTATAGGAGGTAAAAAAACGTAAATAGATTACACTAGTAAAGAGAATAAATTAATCGCAATTTTTTTTATTTCTGCAAAATCTTTTTTTAATATTTTTGTCTGTGATAGTCATCATTAAGAGTCAAAAATCAATCATAATTTTTTCTTAGCACCTATTACAACTATTTTGAAATTACAATACCTCTTAAGTACGGAAATTCAACCCCATATTCTGACGGATTAAATCTCCTTTACGCTGCCAAAATATTAGGAGTGGTAAGATTCTTCTTCAGCCGGTTCAACATAAAGATTACCGAATCATGAATATTCAAAGAGCATCTCAACGACTTCAGCTAATATAGCTATTCCGGGCGTCTCTCACTAATTAAATGACCTTACAAACTTATCAGGACCCTAGTTCGCCTCATCGCAACGATAATTTCAATTCCCAGACGTCTACCTGCAAATTATCTTAATAACAAGTAAAATTAAAAGTTTTTTTTTAATAACAGTCTCATTACTTGTTAATAAGAACTAAAACTAAAAAGTTAACAAGTGCAAAATTTCAAGTCCCTACTGTTGACCGCTTAGGAGTTCAATTGTCTGGAGCCAATCCTGGTAGCAGTATCACAGCATGCTTATCATAAACATGCATTGTCATCAGGACTGGACCAGTGTGTAACATTTTACCTCAATCGGACACCGGGAAGTGGGTGAAATTTTTGCTTGCAAGATTTGATTACAAACACCGGGACAGGTGAAACTAAATAAAAGCTTGTTATAAAGGTCTCAGAAACTCAACAGTCCAATATCACTTACAAAAATAAATTAGAATTCGTTGAAACTGCACATAATTGAGCGCAGCTCATTTTCTGAGTCTTGCACTCAATATTTATTTAAATTCTCATTTTGAACGTTCGTTGCAGACTTCAAATGGTTCTCAAATAATTAAGTCCAATAACGAGGATGATGGCTAATATTTGAAGTTGAAGTTAGCAACTTCAGGTAGATAATTACTTGGAAGTTGCTCAGTTTTCCTGATTCGTTGCATTTACTATTTTAATTATTTTTTTAAGTTTTCAGATTGAACTTATTTTCAATAATTTATGGTAGGTATTTGTGAAAATTTCAGCTTTCTGGCTATCACGGTTTATGAGATACAGCCTGATGACAGACGGAAAGACAGCTGAGGCTTAGTATAACTGTTTTTACCTTTTAGATACGGAATCCTAATAATTGAGCGACTACAAAAAATTAAGTCACCACGAAACACAGTAGGTACATTCCTACGAATAGATCGTAAAAATGATAGTACCATTCAGTAACAACACAAACTTATTTAAAATAGAACCACGTAATGAAATTTACATCAACGTCAAATGATAGCTATTTGCTATTTCAATTTAAAAAATATCTCCACGAAAGCTCTAAATGAGTTTTTTCGTTCAAATTACGGCAGGTGCGCTTCAGGGAGAGTAAATTGTTATCCCTTCAGAGAATGTTATTTTAATCCCAAACCATTATAAACAACTCAAGAGGGAGTAATATTAAATAAACATCGCAGAAGCATCGCAGATTATTATGCAAAACTTATAGAAATTTTCGCCAAGAAATACATCTTATTTTATTATTAAAGTTACCAGTTATTCCCAAAAAATACAATAGAAGAAAAGCTAAGTAAATAACAATGTTATTATTTTATATTTTTCTTTGCCATTTATACTTTAGGGGACTCGTAATTCGATAATGTATTAAGCCAAATGATAGAATATTTCGATATCAAGTCATAGGTCAACGTTAATTTTCTGTCAAGGGGGTTATTGTCCGACCTGCGTTTGTGATGAAAATATATAGCTTTATTTACTAGTAAATAGTACGGAAATGCACCTCTCTTTCACACGAGCGTCAAAATGTCGCAGTAACAATCACCGCCTGCGTCATTTTGTCATATTACTTTCACAGATACTAATCCATCTTTCATTACTCCATCTGAACAAATGGGATCCTAACCTGCCTACAGTTTTGTGATTAACTAGTAGATGAATTCGTAGAGCTATTATCACAAGGCATTATAAGGGGCTCAAGGGACTACCGACGCAATTTGTAAGTAACCGCAGCATCTTATCGTTAACTGACTCTCAGCTCAGCTTTTCCATTAACAACTTGATAGTTTGATTATCTACGGATAAGGTCTACAATATCTACGAGTATCTTATAAGTACTTCGATAGCCTAGTGATTGGAACATTGGGTCTCAAACAGTAGCTCCTGGGTTCAAACCTCCCGGCACGCACATCTAATTCTTTTCAACTTATAACTGTCCCACTACTTGGATCGGGTGACCTCTGAAAGTGAGGGATACTGGCCATAGTCCATAACACTAGCCTAGTGCGGAATAGCAGACTCCACATACCTTTGAGAACTTTATAAAGATGAAGCATACAATATTTTTCCTGACGATGTTTTTCTTTACCGAAGCAAATGATTATTAGCCTTTAAGATGCATATTATAACTTTTTGAAAATCAGAAGTGCGTGCCGGGGTTTGAACTCAGGAATTCTGGATCGAAAGTCCAACGTTCAAGCCTCTAAGCTATCACTGCTATTAACCAAACTATAACAGATTAAATTTCAGAACGTCTATGAGATCTCGTACAAGTAATCAAGTATACAAAATAAATTACTCGTTACCTAAATATGATAAGATAGCGATATATATTGGTAGGATTATTAATGTGGCAGCTTTGACCTCGGGCTGATATAATCGGATAACCGACAGATAGTATTCGGGTTCTAATTAAGTGTCGGGATGTTTACTGACGGCCCGAGTCAGAAACACCTAATAAAGTGATTAATTTCAGAGGGTATTTTCACATGGTGTTTTTGTTTGAGCTGTGCTAACATCTCTATTCAGTCGTGTTTTACAAGGTGTACAGTGTTGTCTAACATTTTGTGTTGGTAGAACAGCTGAGAGAGCAAAAATTTGCACTTAGCATTTGCCAAGGAATGGGTATATTTCTTTTTACCCGTGCAAGGAGAGAAATGTTTTTTCAACGCATATATTATGTATGAATGGATTTACGCACATACATCCTACTCCTACTAATATTATAAATGTGAAAGTTTGTAAGGATGTTTGAATACTTGGATGTTTGTCCCTCCTTCACGCTCTAACCATCGAACGGATTAAGCTGAAACTTAGCACACAGATAGTTTGAATCTAGGAATTGGACATAGGATAGATAAGCAAAGCCGCGGGTATCGTCTAGTACATAATATGCCTATGACACTCGCAATAGAAACGAATACAATGACATCTCAGATATTGATATCTGTCAATACATTGAAGTTGTATAACGTATCAAATAAATAGACATACATAAATTACATACATACATACACACAAACTCGAAATAGATTACCCTTCTAAAGATTAGTAAACAAAAGTAATCCGATAGCAACTTTTCTTACAGAAACGTAGTTAAACTTGCTAGTTACTCGTAGTACCTACAATAAACAGATTTCGCGGTTAAGTTTTCGGTTTAACTCTAACTAAAGTCTTGTTTCGAAAGCGTTAATCTAGACTGAGAACAAAATCTAATTATACTGGTTTGCTGCTGTAGTTTTACAACTTTTTACTTTGTAACTACATAGCTTGTTTGACGGAAAGCCGCGCAAAGATTACTTGAACCGTATGGTGCAACTGTTGTTAAAAAAATGGAGGTGTGATAAATAAAAGTAAAAAAAAAAATTAATAGATATAGGTAACGAAGTTTAAATAGGCTTCTCTGTTCCAAATTTCAATTAGAGGGTACTTAAATCAGTAGATGAATCTCTAAAACATTTTTTTTAATTATTGTCAGTCTGTCCCTTAAAAAGGATTACCTCGTGAAAACCAGTGAACGAATTTCCGTAGGATTAAATATAATGTATCATAATAATACAATAAATTGAGGAAATTAATAAAGCTATAACTCCAGAAATAATGAAGTAGCAATATTTCAGGTTTGTGTTTTTTCGCATAGGTTTACCGAAGCGAAGCAATGGCGCCACTAGTAATAATAACGGAATACCAAAATAACACACGTCATATTATATTGTTGCTGTTGGCATTACGGTCATATACAACATAAGTAATGGTATGGCAAGCAGCCAACGTAAATTTAATTTTCATACAATCACATGCCATAGATAGTTGGTCATTAATAAAATGAAATTGATAGTTAAAATTTAACAATAAGGACCCCGTAGTCTAGTGCGTGACCGTGGCTGCGAAGTTACGGGTCCCAGGTTCAATTTTAGTAAACATTTATGTGGCACCCAACCCGCTATCGTATCGCTTCATTACTGCCTTGCTAATCCTGTCAGGCGTTATTTGAATTTAAATTTAAACTCTCTGCAAATAGCCTATATCCTTTTAGAGGTTTTAAACTATTTCCGCACCTTTAATTACAATCGGGCAAAGGTTTCGGCCTTGAAAAGGTAACAAACAGACGGAATTATTTTTGTACACCTAAATATATAGTAGGTTGGATAGTAAAGTTTATGTGGTAGATCTTAATACAAGGAGAAAGACTGTGTAAGTATTATTTATTTAAAAAAAAACATTAATTAGTTGCAGGAAAAAGTATACGACAATACTAGTACCAAGTGTGGAAAATTTCTCTGAAAAAAATTATAGTCTGAATACACAGGCCGATTCCGAATCGAGTTTATTGACATAAACCGTAGTACCGGCCAATTTATTGACTCAAACCCAATCCCACGGGCGTTTTATTGACAAAAGCAGAGGCCAATGATTTTTCGACGTCAAAAATTCATTCGCGAAATCCCCCGACATGTTAACACACGTAACTTATTGAAATTAAATTGAAATCTTTATTTGTCGTTGACATTTACATTTTTTGAAAGTCGACGAAGTACCTAATGGGTAAAACAGACGTTACTAGAAAAAAAATTGTGGATGATAAAATAATATAGCTTAAGTTGCCTGTATTCAAGAGGAATCCAATGACATCTCATTATGTTAAAAACTAATTAGCCGTTTGGGCTGTTGAGCGTACCAAAGAAACAGACAAACGAGTAACATACATACATGCATCCATAAGATCTAAAAACATTACCTTCTTTCAAGCATTGTCGGATAATTTTAACCTTAACTAATTGACCCGCCCTCGCTTCGCTTCGGGAAACCTATGCCGAGACGAAAGTAAAAAAAGTAGCCTTAGTTACTCCTTATTACATCAGCTACCCGCCAGTGAAAGTCCTGTCAAAATCGGTCCAGCCGTTTCAGAGAGATGTCACGTCTCAGAGAGGTCCATTGAATAGAGATATCTCTCATGAAGATACGAAAGAGTATATTCCAAGAGATATTCTTTTTAGCAGTTAACGGTGGGAAATATATGCGGGTTTCGTGCAAGATATGTGTAAATGTAATGCGATTTTGAGCAAGGGATGTATATTAGCAAACCTAAACTAGGGTCGAGTCGATTTGTTTTTGCCTTTCTGAGTAATTGATGCTGTCTCTGAGGTACTGAATTCAAATCCTATTCCACGTGTGTAATATGTAAAGTGGAAATTACAATGAAATGTCAACGCTAAGTGTTTTAATATCTGTATAAAAATGCGCAAAGTACACTTTCAGTACTAATTTAAGAACAATGCAGATATCATCCGTTTGAAATTGAAATTTGGCAAACATAAAGTTTAATGGAGAAGAAATGCACAAAGCTAATTTAAACCTAACGTTATTAAAAAAATATGTTGAACCATGACACACGAAGCATCTACAATAACAAAATCAAACCATTCCAATGATCGTCAAGTATAGATAGATATCTAAGTTGATTTCAAGGGAATTCATCATTGCAACAGCCGGAGCAATTCCAAAAGTCCATTACAAGAAAGCCGCAAGACGTTCTGACGATAAATAAAACGAATCCTACACTGTTATAAAAAGAAATTACACACAACGATGAAGGAATCG
>LGAG01002397.1:92600-105525 GCA_001278395.1 Lerema accius
AGTGATGTCTTCTATATTGGTCTTCGACGAAAAAAATTTTACGAGTAAAATCTGATGCCCTGGACAATAATTATAATATTAATAATTTCGTGCAGGGGTACGGTAGACTCGATTGAAACCTTATATGAATAACAAAACATAAAAAAATAATGATTTCGAGTCGACAACATATATCCACAAAATTCGGATTATGGAGTATTTCGTTAAATTCTAATGGCACTGACAATGACAAACAAATCGCATTCGCCATCTTGGTCAGTTAATAAACGTTCCGTTTCACATATAAATAAAATGATCTGTCACGAAACCTATGTGGCAGACAAAATTTCACGCGAGCGAAGCCGCGGGCAACTGCTATTATAAAAATTGTGCAATCCCAAAAAACATAATTTTTAGTGCTCCATATTAAATTCGGAACCGTAATACTCTTGTGTCGGATAAAAGACGGCGCGACGTTTAGTTTAACCAAAATTTAAATAAAGTTCGGACTCACTAAAACCCTCAGGATAGGCCGTAAACTTGCTTACTATAACTAAAATACGGGACCAAAAATATTTATTATTCCAAATAACGCAACATTGTGTTACTTTTTCAGATAATGCACCCATCAGTACTTGGCTTGGAAGTGGGTTCAGAGATCCAGGTGAAGTACTTCGGGCGGGACCCGGTGTCGGGACAAGTGAGGCTGTCCCGGAAGGTGTTGACGTCGCCCCCGCCCGGGATAGTGCGGAAACTGGACAAGAGCTAGTGTTGTGACGTCAGTGATAGACAGAGACAGAGACAAGTGTTGTGTATCAGAGTCAGTGAAAATACATAAAACAGAAATTCTTTTCTTACGTGATTTTGTAACCAACTAAAATGCAGTTTTACTGTTTACCTGACTTCATAGGAAGGATCGTGTTTTCCAGAGTACTTGACCATTTCTTTGGCATGCTCTACAGCTTGAACGGCTTGACGGATTTCAACATGTGGAGTAATTAAATTTGTTTCGATTATAAGTCACATCGAATTTTTGAAATACGCCAAAGTTTTCAGACGTTAGATTTTGTTTTGATCATAAATTCCCTATTATCTTTTATCCCCTAAAGAGTAAAATTATCGCTGAACTTGTGCTTATATGTGAATAAGCTTGCATAACGCAAACGTAAATGTTAAGGCGCATCTTAAAAATCTCTCCTGAAAAATTGCAATTTTGACTTAAGACATTTTATGTAAGAGGGGGTAAAAATAAACCTTGCGTATTATCATATTTGAGTGCAAAATCAAATATTCGCAGTTGTTTGTTAATTTTATTCTTAGTTGACTGAATTTTGTTCAAAAATTAAATGGCACTTATAAATATTTTCAACTAGTCGACGCCCGCGGCTTCGCTTGTGGTAAAGTGGTTTAAAAAAACTATAAGATTCATCCTAAGGGAACCTATAATCAGGATAAAATCTGTCCTGTCCTATTTCTGGATGTGAACTATCTGTGTGCCAAGTGTCATGAAGGACTTACAAACATAACTTTGACATTTTTAATATTAGTACTATGATATGATATAATGTGTTTTAGGTTTATTTTCAGTTCCATCTATTATTTCAGTGTATCAGTATTGTTCTTGTAATAAAAACTGGAATACCATGTTGACTATAATTATGCCTTAATTAGTTAAACAATTAGTCTAACATGTAATTTCTTTCTACATACTTTCTTTGTTTCAATTGTGTAAAATACTTACTTCAATGTTAAAAAGTAAAATCACTAATTAAATTTCAATTTTTATTGAAAGAAATAATCTGTACAGTCTAGAAATATATTGTATCACAAAAGGACGTTTGTCGAAGGCACTACGTAGTCCGCGTGACGTCACTCGCTCGAAACACACAGCTCTTATACAAAAGGAATATACATCTATATGTTGCTACAAACTGCGTGTTTCTGAACGAATGCACCGCGAAATGCTTACATCTTAGATTGATGGGGAAAAGAGATGAAAAAATATGTGTAGAAATAGCTTACGAATTGTAATTCCATTGTCGATATAATACAAACAATTAGAAAGGAATTAATTCGCTATATTAAACGCAACTTTGCTAGCAGTGTCGCTTTATTCCTTTCGCAATTCTTTGCGAGAAAATAAGACAAATATGCATCTCAACAATAAATTATTTTCTCCATCTCATCTCCTCACGAATCTACGGCTTAAATCTATTCAACAGATTGTCAAAAAATAAAGGAATCAATAACAATATTGTAGAGACGACCGCCCGCTGATTAAATACATTAAAATATTCGTTACAAAAACAACGTAAATATAACACGTACATCACACGTCATTTTAATACTTGCAGTCTTTGATTTCGTTGTGACTACCAGCATTAAATTAAATATAATTATTATGTACTAACAGTAAATAACTTATCGACTATTTACAAGTATATTCGATGAAAAAATATTTTATTATTAATATTAAATGTAATAGATATTAATTCGAATAGGAATGCTCTGCGCAGAGCGTAAAGAACCTAACACCGTGCGGGGAAGAAAAACATTGGCATAATGGCAACGGGTTCTCCGCTTCTGGCAACGGTGGCATCAGTCAGCTGCACTGACTAAATAAATGGCAAAATCTTTACAAAAACAAAAATCGAAAAAATAATATCCATTTGGTTCTTTGATCTAAGAAATGCTAACACACAATCGCGTCAAACTCTGCGACGTAGAAAAATAAATAGTTATACTACGTTACACTATACAGGCCGCTGAGTCGCCGCGACCGTGATATAACTAAGTATCTCTAAAGGATTTGAGATCATATCGACTAAGTGTTCCCGTTGCCACCATGTCATATAGTATCAAGGCGTGCAACAGTATTCGCTAACAGGAAGACACATGCTTCTAATGTGACGCTCATCGAACGTACAACTCAAAACATCTAGAAGCTACACGAAAAATTAACCATAAGACGTATCTACGCGTCGAATTCACGAAATCTCAATCCAAAGCACAGATAAAAATAATATAATTGTATTATTATGCATCATTTATACATTGCTTTCATTACTAAATGGCATTACATACTCGTTCGCACGTTGTAAGTTTAACTTAATATACCGATATTTATTTTCAATGCACTTTTAAAATTTATTTCTGCCATAGACATAGACAATTTATTTTACAAAAATCACTTTATTCGTTCACTGAATCACAAATATTTAAACTGAATTTCTGTTACAAATTGTAATGGCAATTATAAATATTAATTACATCTCAGTCTTAACTTAATTTACATTCAATATTATGTCATAGAGAGAGCCGTTCTTTGTCTATGTCTACGAACAAATGTAATAATGGCAAGATAGTATCAACCAATGATTCCCATTTAAAAATAATAGCCTCACAAAACCTTAAGGTTCATAATCAAACGATACAATTTGTCATATTAACTCGTAGAAAATGCAATCATTTGACTGTACATTAAATATAATTTCGATCTTATTGCCAATGTTATTATATTCGTTTTACGTCTTTATTATTATTAATCAATGACGTCCAAAGAAACGTCATTTCCCTGCTTCGAGCAGTGTATAAAATCTCCACATACCATAATGGTAACATACATTTGTATAAATATGCTCTACATTTACGTAAATATAATCTTAATGTAATCATTATAAAGGCACATTGCGGTCGGTATACAAATAGGGCTCTAATATACTTCGATTCTTCAATATCATATATCATTTGGATAGGTTTAGATTTTTTGTTGAGATATTTACTCCATCAATTCTGAGTTCTTAAGAAAATGATATAAAAAAAATCAAAAAATATCTTAACTTAACTGGATCATTTGAACAAAATAAATAACTGGTTCCATTGACTTTATCTTAAAAACAACTGAATACATCACCCCTGTTGATAGAACGTAATTAAAATATCTCCCAAAGAATCTAAACATATTCAAACTAACATGTTCAAGAGTAACCAGTATGGAGGATGCCAAAAAATATATCATACCAAAAAATCGACTGTCTTTTATATTTTCAAGAAAATTCTACAAGTTGCATAACACTTACCTGTGCTCAGGTCTCCTCTCACTGTGAGAGGGATTTATGCTTCGACCAGTACGCAGGACATAGCAAACAATATGTTAGTAGAATTCTCACTTCCAGAATATCTTTTATATCTCTTCAAATATACTGTACAAATCACCACGAATATATCTTTATGTAAACATGACATCAAATCTGCCGCGTCAACACACAGCACAATGGACCAATGGAACGATTCCATAGGACCCTCTTAGCAAAGACATCATAATGTTAAATGTTTGTTATTGTAGTTTTGGCTGTAGAATATACAAATCACCTTTACTAGACAATGGAAATCTGTTTTCAAACTTATTTAGAATCATTTCCATGATGTCTATTAGTATCATTGTATGATTATCATTTGATATTTATAGTACCCTCCATACTAGTTACTCGGCTCCAACTCACCTCATCGTTACTGGCTCAGTCCAAATATCTTGAGAGCGTTGAAGGCGGTGGCGAGGGCGACATCTTCCGGGCTCTGTCCGAGGAAGCCAGCTATCAGCTCCACTATGGCTGGCAACGCACACGGCTCGTTTCTTTGGAACGTGCAGTAGCGATTTACGAAGTTCATAGATCTGGAAATTAGAGTAAAATTCCATATTAGAACTATGGAAGTTAGGATAAGTTTCCACATGGTACAGGTAATGTTTCTGATAAATTCATATCACTTGCTACGGTGAAGGAAAACATCGTGAGTACACCTTCACGCCCTTCTCCATAAAATTGTCAAAGGTGTGTGAAGTCTGCCAATCCGAACGTTTAAACTTAAACGCACCATAATGTTTTTCTGTAATAAACGTTACGTAACATACAAACGATTATTGTTATCTAAAAATATTGCCATTTGCCGAATTAGCAGAATTATATTTCCTAGTATTATTAGTAGCAAAAAAACAAAACGTTATGTAATACTTGAACGGCCGCATATCTTCTTAAAAAAAACAAACCACAACCCACCTCTCAGTCAACGAGTCCTTGACATGCAGGGGTAACTTCGAAGCCCTCATATTGGGGTACATGAACGGGGAGTCTGTCTCCACGAGCAATTTGTCGAGCGGCAAGATCCTTTCAGACAACAGCCTTCGGATGCCACCGTCGGACTTGTCCTTACATATATACCCAGTGATGCCGAGATAGAACCCTTTGTCGATGTACTTGATGCCTTGCTCAACAGATCCGGTGAAGGAATGGATGACGACGGCGGGGAGACGAGCGGCATACTCATCCAGGATCTTTATTAAGTCCTCCTGAGCCTCTTTCTCGTGAACGAAGATTGGTTTCCGAAGCTCGCACGCCATTTCCACCTGGAAAGTTAGAGACAAGCGTATGATATTTGTATTGTCTGTGTAAATGTTAGGGCGCTAAAGCATTATAAACATCGCGCCCATTTGGTACCTACTAATATTATAAATAGACAATGTTTGTAAGTTTGTGTGTAGGAAATATTATAAACTATTCATCCGATTAAAAAAAACTTTAACCCATAGAAGGCTACGTTATTATTCAATGGCATGTAAGTTATGTTTTATTTTGAATCCTTTTTTATTATTAATTTTACAATTACGATTATATATATACATTTAACTACGGTTCAATTTATCTACATATTTGTTTACAGACATTAAAAAAAATCTACCATTTTTTTCTTCACAAAAGTCCCTACGTCATGCCACATTACTAATCTAATTAAATATCAAACGAAATGGAAAGCATTCACACCCAACATCCTGCTACGAACGGCTAAGCTAAATACGGAAGCGAATGCTAGCCGGTTGGTTTACGACTAGCCATCCACTAGCCGATTAAACCCGAATTAAATGAACCAAAATATACCCCGATTGTTCACCCATCTAAATCCCTGCCGGTGTCATTGAACTTCGAACTAACTAACACGGGATGGCTACAGAACTAAATGGTTGATAAGGTGTGGGCGCTATCATATTAACCTCAAGATCATATCAATGATAATCCGAGATATGAGAGCGATGTGCCCATTCAGAGGACTTTACTTTGTCGAGTGATTTATGTGGAATATTATGCGTTTTGGACTAAACTCATCGTGAAGATTTGTTATTGTTAATTGTGACCGATCTATACCGACTTCATCTACATAGAGGGGATAAAATATCTATGTCTATCACGCCGAAACCACTGGACCGATTTAGATAAAAATTGGCATGTTTGTTTTGAAAATAAAAAGGCCTTAATCTAAAATACGTTTTGACTAAAAAACGGTTATATTACTGCGGGATAGTAAATAAAAGGCTATTAGTAAATTACATTAAATTACATGTAAATCATACACCAAAATGTATCAGATATAATTACATAAATATAATCGAAATTCAAATCTGGGACTCTATGCTAAATAAATCACCGTTACCGTTACTAGATATTTTTTTATTTTTTTTGTATAGGTACATAAAAAAAAAACTCTTTCTCACCACGATATTTATCAAAAACGTATGCCACTTCATGTTTCCCCAGTAGGTACTTGAACAAGAAAAGATGACAACGAACGACACCATTCGGCGTTATAAAACGATTTAATTTCTCTATTTGTACACAGACGGCATTGAAAAGCTAAAAAACAGCGCCATTATATTTGTTCACCAACCTCAGTTTGCTTATGAAATGTTTATAATGTTAAGTAAGAAAAGGTAAACATTTTTTTTGTGTTTTTAGTTCCGGTATAAGCATGAATAGTTGGTTCAGATATAACACAATACATTATACATTAATTCGTTTTCCACTTACAGTATATTGAATAAAATATATTAAAACTGTTAAATTCATTCACGCTATAACATAATAAGCTGACATTATAATTTCGAATGTTTAAAAATGTTTTAGATTTTCCTTTGAGACGTGTAAAACCACGATCAATCACCAGTAAAAAACTGTAAAAAGAGGTAATACCTCAACATGTCAACGTGTATATTAAAATAAGTTAAAAAAAATCTGCTATTTAGACCATAAATTCTTCCTCCGATGGTTCTAATAAAAAATCCAGTTCTCAAACTGCGCATATCAAACCTCTTTTACTGTGTTTATTACAAGTATAACAACACAAAAACATTTTAGTAAAAATTCAATTAACAATTGTGTCAACTAGAGTTGCTACGTGTGTACAGAGCCTTACATGACACGTGTTAAAGTTTCGTCAACTATACATTACAATTTGTCAACAACATTACGATATTCAATAACAATATTGGAGTGAAGAATCGTTACCAAGTTAACCCAACAGGTGGTCTTTGGCAGTGACCTTTACGAGCTATGTTTTAAGTGAAAGACGAATTATTTACACTAAAAATATGGTAAAGACGCAATAAAATTGTTTCATAATTTTCCATATTGTAAGGCCCGTTCTGTAGCCGTAATTTGATCATAACTTATTTTAGACAATATATAAGATGTGGACTTCTTCGATAAACTTGTAGGAAGATAGATATCAATGATAACATTAACTGTCTATCAAGGGGGCTTTCCGTCAAACGAAAGTGTCACTCTTTTGTGCATGTGTGCTATGTCCATTCATAACAACGTGACTAAGTATTATTTCTCACACATAATAATATTTAGATAAGTAATTATGAATTAGAAAATATTTTCATCGTTAATACAAGCAAACGCGCATACAGGTAGCAGTCCCGTCAACTTAAAGAACCGTACTATATTAATCACGAAAGCATAGAAAATTTATTAGCTATAGGTGACTTATATAGACGCTTGCATCTATAGGAAATCGCCTATAGCTCAGTTCATTAAACGCTTAACTTACGAACATAATTATTAGACTGAGAGCAGCATTGCCAGGCGTCCCAATTTTTTAATGAAAAATAAGGTGTCCCACGCGGGACAGTATTTGTCCCTCTTTTTCGGGGTTATAAAACTATTTTTCACTTTGATTATTTTTTGTTTTTCTTTTTATTAAGAAAACAGTTTTTATTGTAACGTACTTTTTCGTATGTCCCACTTTCGACATAAAAGTCCTTTTTTTTCGGTAAAAAAATTTCGAAAATCCCGACGCTACAAAATATATCTGGCAACACTGACTGAGACATACTACTAGCGATATTGATACAGAACCGGGACTATTAATCTCAATCACACTCAAGACGGCACGAATCGTCTGGCTGGACAACGTCAGATGTCGTCTCTAGAATGCTATGACTCAGCCATTAGCAAGCAAACACATTCAATTGATCCTGATACTGAATGCTACAAATCGTATCAATATACAGGATGCTTCCTCAAATCTTAATTTAATTGGGTGTTGTATTAACTTTTATAAAATGGAATTCCGGGATTTGGAAGGTCGATGTTATTTTTATTTTATGTATTTATATTGTAAGTTTTGACGTTCGTCAAGTGAGTTATTGGTTTCTAAGACGAAGTTATTATTTG
Organism: Lerema accius; assembly: GCA_001278395.1. Lineage (NCBI taxonomy): Eukaryota > Metazoa > Arthropoda > Insecta > Lepidoptera > Hesperiidae > Lerema > Lerema accius. The sequence goes on from LGAG01002397.1 coordinate 101,087, forward strand.
AATTTCGAGTTATGAACCCCTTTTTAAAAATGAACCAGAAAGTTTAATTTTTTTAACAATTGGCGTAATAAATAATTATGAATAAAAAAGCTTTCGAGCTCGCAATAAGCGCTACACACTAATAGACTCAATTAGAATTTTCACACGAATTTCAGCAATAAAATTTTCACCTCGCTGGGAATTGAACCCAGGACCCTTTGGACGGCGGCAGTTAAACTTAGTAACCACTACGCCATACGCGTATCTACCAGGCTTACTACTCCACGAATTATTAATCAAAATATTGATCAAAAAAGTATAGTAATTAAACTTTAAACCTGACCCATAATTGACCTTGAGATAATGATTACAACAATGTCAGTGATAACAGCAGATCGTAGTTTGAACTTGAAACACTTATAGGATTATGTGTTAGATAACATCACGTCACTAGAATTTTAAGTCACGGTTGTATTTCACATGGCATTGAAATCAAACTGGCATTCACATACAATTTTCACTACTAAGGAATTCAAATTTGAAGGCGTGATGTAGGTATTGTGTATAGATTGTAGGCGGGTCCTAACTATATTTTGTACTACGGGATGGGTAGATAAGTTATACGGCCTTAAATAATCAAAACAACTAGTATGTAATCATTAATAGAATAACAAAACGATTTTACCCCGTCTTTAAAACAATATGAAAAGAAACAATAAAAATTTAAATATTGTTTTTCTGTATTTTTTTTACAATCTTAATAATTAGGTCTTTCATTAACCCCATAAATCAGCTGATTACCCCTGCGGGGGTAATTACCCCGCGTTAGGAACCCAGGTAATATAAGTTGTTATAATCCATCAAGTCGTAATGTAAAGCATGCTATTCAAGACACGCTCAAAAAAACATTTCCCTTCTAGCGCAGTTGAGTAAAAATCTATACTAATAACATAAAGCTTAAGAATTTGTTTGTTTCAACGCGCTAATCTCAGGAACTACCTACCAAGCCAATTTGAAAAAATATTTTAGTATAAGATAGTCCATTAATCGAGGAAGCCTATAAGCTACATAACATCACACTAAGATGAATAGGAGGGAGCAACAATAAACAATATTGCGAAAACGACAAAATGAAACGGGCGGAGCCGCCGGCGATTGCTAGTAATATAAAGACATGCATGGCTTCGATGTATAGTGTTTACCAGGAATCATTCGATATCGTAAACATGTCTCGAAAATAAAACTGGAAAGTAGAAGATGCATCCCGAGCTAAAAATAAACGTCGAGTGGCATCCGTGAAGACGACTCGATATCTCGTTAAATGTTTATCGGATACTTGAACATTTGGAGAAATCCACTCTCAAAATACTTGAGTTTTAATATGAATTAATATCCATACAACAGACCCAAAAAAAAAGAATAGACAGCGGTCGTATACAATTGCGAAATAAGTGACGCACAAAAATCTGTCACTCGGTAATATACGGCATACTTACTACCGAATGTTGAATTTCAACAATATCCTGCAGTTTTTTTTATAATAGTACTCATTATGGTGACAAAGCTTACATGAGTATTACGGTCAAGTCTTAATGTATCCACGATTTATTTATGGTCCTAATAGTAGTTATGGTAGTAGTCTGATCCCCAAGTCTTTCCAACATTTCCTAAATTACGTACCTACTATACTCCGAGTACACGCCTATAAAAGCATAATTTAAGTTATAGTAATTATAATAAAGTATTATTTAAACCTGACCTGGCTATTGTTGCCAGTAGGCTTATAAATGTGTACAAAACATCGCAACTGCCCGAACGAACACACACTCGCTTTTAGGGATGCCATTCATACGAAAATTAATTAACACTAGAAGACCGCTCTAAATATAAATTATATGATTTTATTTTCAATTCAAATAATTACGAAGGCTAGAAGACCCGAGCTGTGGTTGAAATTCGCCCAGTAGTCAATGTGTCAAACAATAAATTATAGACTATGTAGCTGGTGTGGATATATTATCTTAATGTCAACGTCAACTGTAAACTATTACGTAATGCAATTCGGGGGAGGGGGGTTTTGTAAAATGTTATGATGCATTAAACAGCTGGGAAGGGGGATCGAACAACGCCTTACATAACAATGTTTTATTACAAAAAAAGGGGAATGTAATTATCCAAAGAAATTAAATTAAGAAATTATTATTTATTAATTAGGAGAGGCCTATGTCCAACAGTGAAACGTTACGGCGCGTTACATGGTTGGGAAGGGGGGCCATAAATTGCGTTACGTAATACGTAACCCTATCAATAGGGCCTTTCGTCTGACAACAGTGTACTGAGTACTGACCACGAGTATTCATAAAATGTACCTATACCTCGTTTTTTTCGTCGTGATTTAAAAAGTAAACAATCTTGGCACTACTTTTATTTATTTCATTAATTTAAAAAAATATTTAGAAGTATACAGAAATTTATTTTAACATGAAATTATTGTTTATGCTATAACTTTTTTAAATTTGTGTCTGTCTTATTTTTAAATCGATAATTACAATAAAAAGACACTGTAAGGTTGTTTACTTTTTAAATCACGACGAAAAAACGAGGTATACATAAATGTTTTTTTTTAAATTAAGAAACCAGTGGTAACCCTACTGGTGTTATTGGCCGTGCTAGGTGTGCAATACCTAGCGCGTGTGGTCACAGCCTATATTTAGACTTGTGAACTGGGCTATCAAACCGTTTTGCATATCTGCCTCTCCTCTACACGAAAGTGAATTCGCCTTTTAAAGACCACACGTTACGGGTGTGATAACAAACATGTTTATATGGAATTACTTCCATATATTGGTAGGGATATTGAAGCTTATTTTGGAATGCAAAACAAATGGTTAATTTACTGGCATATGGTATCAAAACTGCACTTTTTGGTAATATTTTGACACAGGATATCGTACTATTGACGAAAATAGAAGTCATTGTTATGAAACTGTAGATAATCTAAAAGATGGGAGGGGAATCTCACAAGAAGTTAGTTTTAGCTAACGTCAATTTTAACAATATTAACTATATTACAAAATAAATTACATTGTAACTGCTACTTAGCTATCAGTATATCAGAATCTGATTCTATGGCAATTCCTATTTTGATAGACAATACCTATCACATCATCATCTTTACGAAAGACAAACCACATCAAAAGTACATTCTAGAATCTAGAATATTTAGATAGTTACGAATAAGCCACATTACTCTGAACATAGTACGCAGGCCGTTTTCTAAGTAAAGAAATCACATGAATTATTAAACAGATATTATTTTCACTAACTGCTCGCGTACGATTCGATGAGGAAATGAATTGATTCTAAACACTCACTTAATTGTCACTTCTTTTTAGTGTCTTTAAAACTGAAATACAATTAGAAATGATGATGTAAGAATGTAGCATTTAAACAACATGACATTGTAATGATGATGAATGTGGTTTCTTGAGTTTTTCCAAAATATATTAAGGTAAATATATTGGTATTTTTTTTTACTTCTACAGACTGAGTCATACTCTACAAGACTTATAAGATCCGTACCGTATAAATTACTCGTACTTTCCAGAAGACCTTCCAAGCGACCCGTATTCTAAAAGAGCCCAATAAAAAAACTCGTACCTACTGTCCCTTTCGACACTTTTAAACTTTTAATCCTAATTACCCCTTTAGGGTCCCTACAAAAGCTCCATGTCCCTAGTACCCAGTACCCCTAAAAACCCCGTGTCTTAGTACCTACCTGTCGTTTAAACACATCTCGTTGCACAGCCGGCTCACTGAAGTCCTTGCTATAGTTCAGTCCACATTCGCCGACCGCAACACACTCAGGGGCACTGGCTATCTCCAACAACTCCGCCCATAGCTCGTCTTCCACCATCGATTTGGCGTCATGGGGATGTACACCTGCACGAAATATACCATGTTATTGTCACCTGTTGAGGATGGTATCTATTAAGCTGCCGAACACTGGCTAAATTATAAAATTTCGCAAAGGGTCATTTTAAATATTACGAAACGCTATTTGGAAGGGAGGGCTTGTAAAATTTTATAATGCGTTACATAAGTGGGAGGGGGGTCGAACAAAGCGTTACGTAACGTTACGACGAGTTACAGGGGCGGGGGTCCAAAAACCTTTAATAATTGCGGTATTTCGTATTGTTCATTCAAATTATAAATTGAACTCGCCAATATTATAAAAAACATGCTGTTTCGATTTCGCATTACTGCATCTAGTGATAAATAAAACTGATAACGTCAAAAAAAACTTGAAACTTTCAAATTTATCAATATTATTGAGATTATTCGTCTAGATTATCAAGACCAATACGCTCCAATAACTACATATTGTTGTTGTCGATTAAAATGAAGCAATACACCCGCAATGATTAATTGATGATTAATATTATGATTAACTAGACGAT
>LGAG01002405.1:21393-32499 GCA_001278395.1 Lerema accius
GTTCAGCCGTTCCAGAGATTAGCCAGAAGAAACAAACAGATAGACAGACAAAAATTATAAAAAAATGTTATTACAGTATGTGTACAATAGTTATATTATGTACCTACATACATAATTATACATTGAGTAAAAATTAATAATAATAATAATAATAAGTCATTTATTTCCAGAACATAGTGTTATCTTATGTTCTGCCTTAGGGCTTGCAAATAAAAAAAATGGTGGTAAAAACCGGTCATTTTAATATTACAAACAGATACACCAATGTTCTTTATTTAAAATTATTAATATTGATTATTTCCATCTCTTTCACTCACCCATTAGCATCTCTTTCTGTCGCATGAGCCTTGCTGGTCTGTACATGTCGTTTATACAACGGGACATTACCAAACTGCTTGTCACATTTGACACAATACGCCATTTCACTTAACGTCTCATTGTGTTTCATCTCAATGTGGTTTCGGAGAGAATTTCTAGACGCATACACTTTGTTACATATTAGACATATGTTTTTTTCTGAATGGTGCCTGAAAAAGGTGGTGAAGTAAGAAAAAAAGAAAGAAATGTGACGTTTATTTTACTATTATAACAATGAAATATAATTAAGTGTGTCAGTAAGTTAAAAAGAAAAGAAATCAAATCAAATCAAAATATGAAATAAATTTTAAGAAATATTGAAAGTTGGGGGGGCTCTGTTTGTCTGTGTGTTTGAAAGAGCATCACGTAAAAACGGCTGATTTGACAGAACAATGGATGAAATGGATAAATAATCCTGAACTCGGGGCGTTATTTATGCTTTATTTTATTTAAATCAGTCCACTTTTTCAAAAGTTATTAAAATTTAAACTTTGTATGGGACTGCTCTAACTGACGTGACTGACAGTTGACATGGTCAGCCATATTGAAAAAACATACACCGAAGCGAAGCGAAGCGAGGGTGGATCCACTAGTAATCAATAAAGCACATAGAAACAAGCAAAAGGATGAGAACAGAAAAATTAGAATAATAAGAATTGATCAAAAAGAAGAAATAAATACAAATAAAAGAAAACTGAAAACAGGTATAACAAACAAGTCTATAATCTATCATTTGACATATTAAGTAAGGGTCAAATTTATTTAGACCACAAAGCATGATAATATAACTATTAAACCTTACCTCATATGTTTCTCCATTGTATATTTAGTGCGACATCTCTTCCCACAGTGATCGCAGATATACTCTGAATGATTAGATTTAAAATGTTTGTAGAATAAATTGACATTCCTGAAAAAAAATATTTCTATACTGATAATATAAAGCTGAAGAGTTTATTTGTTTGAACGCGCTAATCTCAGGAATTACTGGACCGATTTGAAAAATTCTTTTAGTGTAAGATAGTCCATTTATCGAGGAAGGTTATAGGCTATATAACATCACGCTAAGATGAATAGGAGAGGAGCAGCAATAAAAATATTGCGAAAAGTAGTACTAATATATAACAAACAAACTCTTCAGCTTTATATTATTAGTGTAGAGTTACTGTAGCCTAGTTGGTAGTGACCCTGCCTGCTTGCGAGGGGTCCCGGATGATTCCCGGTCAGATATTGATGTGACAGATAAATGTTTGTTCTCGGGTCATGTGTTAGTGATGTGTTATTAGTGTTGTCCATGTCACCCGCGACACAGGGAATACTACTGCGGGGGTGTGAGTGTGTTAGCGTTTAGCGTTTATCATAAAGTATAAATTAAGATAATTATGATACTTACGCGAAACTATCGTCGCAATATGCACACATAACAATTCGTTTATGTCTATACATATGATATTTGATATAGGATCTTGAAATGCATCGCATCTGACATAAGTTGCATTGATGCACAAAATAGTGCTTTGAAACATGTGTTGATAAATCCTGTTTGCTTTTAAACTGGCTTTTGCAAATATCACACGTAAAAAATCCTGAATTCTGTCGATAAACAAGTAAATGATTACTAGAAAAACCTCAGACAAAAAAAGAAAAAATCAGACCATGTGAATAAGAAACAAGCTAATGTTTAAAAATATTTTTTTAAAACAATCTTTTATTACATGTTAATAAGAAAAAGTAAAAAGTTAAAAAGTGCAAAATTTCAAGTCCCTACTGGTAACCATTGAACAGTTGAATCGTCTGGAGCCAATCCTGGTAGCAGTATCACATCATGCTTATTATAAACATACAGTCATCAGGACTGGACCAGTGTGTGACATTTTAGCTCAATCGGACACCGGGAAGTGGGTGAAATTTAGCTTGCAACATTTCATTACAAACACCGGGACAGGTGAAACTAAATAAAAGCATGTAAAAAATGCACTTACTCTGCTATGATATTTCTTATCATGTTCAAATTGTTTTTTGACACTCGGAAACGTACAAATGCAGCTATGACATTTGAAAGGTTGGTCAAGGTAAAAATTTGACGTTTTTTCTGTTTCCCGCCAAAATTCTAACTCACTGTCATTTATTTGACGTTTGACTCGAAACTTTTTTAAATCTTTTTGTGACACGGCAACTATTTTAAAATGTTCTTCTAAATCCTTCTTTCTTACGCCTTTTCTTCCTTTCTTTATATTTTTTTTTTGTTTTTTAAATTGACTAGGTTTATATACTATATTAATTTCTTTATTTAAATCTGCACTTGTTTCAAAGTTACTTTTAAATTCATCTGTAACTTTCACTTCAATTTTGATATCTTTTTCAACTGAGTTAAATTCATTGCAATTTAAGTTTGATTCTTTTTTATAATACTCAATATTCTCTGATCTGTCATCCATAACATCTTCTATGGATGTGTTTTCTTCTTTGGTGAATATTTCATCATGTTCATTAATATGTCCATAGTTTTCATATGATGTATTGGCAGCATAGTTTTGTTGATATTCTATGGGTATTTCTTCAGTTTTAATTCCATCATTTTCATCTATTGTTACTGGTGTTGTCACTAATGTAGATAAACAATTTGGCGGTTGATGCTGAAAAAATATATTAATAACATATGTAGAACTTCAAACCAAAAAATATATAGACTTCGCCTTCGAAACAAAAAAGCATTGCTGAGAAAAAAAATGTTAGATAAAATGTTGACCTCACTTTTTTATTCTGAAGACTGGGTCTATATACTTTTTGGTTTGTGATTATAAATTATAATTATTTTAACAGCCATTAATTCATCAAAATCAAAAAGAAACCCCTTTAGTATATAAAATATACTCGTAGTAATGTACATTATAGTAATGACTCCATGGACACATAAAAAAGAATGGACAGAGCGACAACAATTGCAACTAAATAAGTGACGAATAAAAATCTGTCACTTGTTCGCCGTATACTACAACTAAGCAGCCGGCTTCATATATTCGAACTACATAAGTTTGTCATTTTTCTGGCTGGATGGCTCCGTCTATTCTTTTTTATGGGTCTGTGAATGAAACCTTTTATAGGTTGACTAAATACATACATTTTCCCATTTAGCATGTAAAATCTTTTGAGCTATATAGCACTTGGTCTCAAACACTTTTATCCTTTTTAACATCGCCAAACATTCCCAGCATAGCTTTATATGTTGGTTATCCTGAAAACCATAAACAAAAAAAAAATTATTAGTTTTTAGCTACAACCTACGATAAAATATTATAGCTAGCTTGTGTAGTAGATCCAGCTATGCATCTTTAAGTGGTTACTGGAAGGGTGTGTGACCAATAAGGGCAAATTTTAAGCGCTTTCATGTTTTGAAAGGAATGTTAAACCATTGATCCCAATTGATGTTGATAGAAGACAGTTGTGTGTCCAATAAGTAATACCAATCTATATTGGAGCAGCGTGGTGGAGTATGCATTAAGCCTCCTCAGCTATGAGGAAAGTCTCGTAGTTCACATTTAATGGATTGAGCTTCAGGCTAAGTAATTAAGCATGATGTGTGTAAAACAGAAAATCTAACTTACTTTAGCACTGTAGTATATTATCCTGTGAAATATCTCAGCATATTCACCAAGTACCACTGTCTTTCGACTCCTGGATAAGCAAACGTAGCAAATATTGCTCAAACATTGCGAACCAGTAAGTTCGATTTCATTTTCCTCGTACATTTTAGACAGATTTTACATAACGACGATTACTAGGACACAACTAGTTACTTAATAAATGAAATATAATAGGAATGTGCAAAATACGAAATGCTTTATTTTATAAACATTGCAATAAATATTGCACAATTTAAACAACACTACAATACAACAACAATAATGTTTAAGTGACAAGTGACAACACTTGGTTGACAGGGTGATAATGATTGACAATCGATTAGTTGTCACTTTGACATATTTATAGTAATTTTTTTTTAATAAGGTTTATGGCTTGGATACGAGTTCTTTAAGCCATTTTTATAGTCAAAAGTCAAGAGACAGACACAGATTAAATGCCATTTTAGATAATCTACACAGATTACAGGCTTTCAACAGACTGTGTAGTACACTTAAGTAGTTGTACAGCTAGAGACAATAATTAACTTTTAATGTCTGTGCTTTTAATATGTATTTAGCATCCTAGTCTAAGCGCATTTGTCTTCTGTGACTTTAACAGGCAGTGACAGTTGACAGTTACTTTAATGACAATTGAATGTAAACAAACAAACATAATACGAATTAATCATAGAGTATTATGTAAACTAATTATTAACAACAAGAAATATAAACAATTTATTGATGTAAAATGGATTTTTGGTGCAATAATATATGTCAAGCCTGTTTAAGTCACAACCGCAAAATGTACCCCCTGTGTGAACTACAACCTATTTTAGAAGAACTACAATTTATTCAGGTTATAATTCAGTTTATTTAAGATTATCTATCATCCTTAAGTATTTTATCGCTAACAAATTCAACATTAACTAGCACTACCTGTCTCCGTGTCTCGGATAAAATGAACACCACAACACATATTCAGAATTCACAAATCGTTAAGAAACATTTATCTAATTATTTTATCTTATAACAGAAGTGTCTGTCAACCAGAAATCGTACCCTGGTCTCCTAGCTTTACGGTATTAAAAAAAATCTTTTTTTTTTAGTTTACCAATATTGGTGGGATATGTTGGGAGTGTAGAAGAATAATTATGAAAATGCATAAATTTAAATACCAAGTGATAAAAGCTCAGGAAATTTTGCGGCATGATTCGAAGGTAATTTTTGCACATTTCGTTACTTTAGAATTAAATATGAAGAAAAAAAATAGCATCATGTTGGGTATCAAATGAAAGGGATTAATTAGAACATTCAAAAAAATTTAGATAAGTCAACTGTTGTTTGTTTGAATTTCATACTTTTTAGATGACAATTTTTCTACAGTCTTTATTATTTGTACCTATTTCAGTTTACATACCAAGGAACACTTTCTAATATACATAAAACAGATTTTGATTTTAAAATCACTTATGAACATGACCCATTGAAAAACAATTTAAAAAAAGAATATAAATCATGCAGCATTAAAAAAGAAGAAAACAGCATCGAAAATGGTGAAATTGTTTGTGAAGATGATAAGATTGGTGAAATGGGTGAAGAAGTGATGAAATTAGATTCAGTTGGTGAAGTAAATAATATTAATAAAAATGTTTTAAAGGTTGTTAAGGTAAGTTTAATTTATTACACAAGTAATAATTGAATAAAGGGCCTTTGAAAGTGAAAACTTCTTTAATATCATTGTGATTTTAAAGTGTATCAAATTAAAACTGTCAGTAAAAAGAGACAGACACATAATTACATAGGAGGAAAGGAGATAGGAAGCATTATACAGTTTTTCTACTTGGCTACTAGATGGCAGCATCAGTTTCTTACTACATTTGGCATTGTACCTAGAACTAACTACTTTTAATCAACAGAAAACACATACAAAGGAAACAAAAGATACAGAATTAAAAAAGATGTTCTCAACAATAATACTCTCAGAAGAAGAAGTAATAAGAAGAAGAGAACAGAAGAGAAACCATCCTAACTTCAAGAAGATACCGTTTAAATGTGAATCATGTGTCCTTGGCTTTACAAGAAAAGAAAACTACGATTTGCATTATCAGAAGAAACATAATGAGGTAAGAATAAGAATAAAATATTATGCGTAAAATACTATACAATATGCTAGACATCATAACGTAAAATAAACACAAGCTGATATATTGCTGTGTTCGAAATTCGACTTTAACATAATAGATTTAAAGTTCATTAGATATTAGGCTACTATTTTTTACTTTCGTCTCGGCATAGGTTTCCCGGGCGGGTCCACTAGTTAAAAATTAAACATTAAAGAAAGACAGCCATCAACTGTCTATCAACGGGGCTTGCCGACGGACGCTTGTATGCTGTATTTATTTATAAAACGCTTAAGTGTGTCATATTGCATTGTATTGTATCAATCTATCTCTTTCCGTCACGACTGACACATCTCTCCATCTCTTTCTAGTCAATAGGCCCGTTCAAATGTCCAGTTTGCGCGATTCGGTTCCGAACTTCACATTCTATGTCTGTCCACCGTCGCCGCCACTATTCAGGGCTCCGCTGCCGGCTCTGCGGGCTCGAGTTAAGTCGGCGCTCCGCTGTCGACCACTGTCACACACACGATGACAGACATGGTGACAGAAGTGACAGAGGTGGTGACAGGATGGTATACTGTCAGATTTGCGCGTTTGTTGCTCGGTAAGTTATGCGGAGAGGAATGAGTGAATGAGTAAGTTATAGTGAATGATTGAATGGCTAACTTAGGGATTGGCTAAGTAAATGCTAATTGAATGAGTATAGATTGGTTTTTGATCTGTAGTTAAGGTGACCAATGGTTAAAGATATTAACTAATGGTTAAATTAACCCCTATTGTTCGTGATAAGGAGCTAATTTTACCATTTGTTAATATTTTAACTGTTAGTCGTCTTACGAATAAAAAATCGGCAGTAAGTTAATAAGGGAATTAATATAATATTGGTTAACTTAGTGAGTGGAATGTTTATAAAATTTAGTATATGGATGAATGAGAATTAATGAATGAATGTATTAGAATGGGTGAATGAATGAACGAGTAAGGCTAACGTAATAATTTTTAATATTGTACATTTATTTGAAAAAAATAAGCAATTAAAAATAAATTTTATTACATTATGTTAACAATAAAAAAATGTATGTTGTCTATGGTTACAGAAGCCCAGATGATTTGTCTGAACACAAACGAACACAGCATAATAATATGTTGTCATGTAATATGTGCGGTGAAAAATTCAAAGGAAAACATACACTTCGAACACATCAAATGTATGTATAATTTGTATCTACAAAATGCCTATTCTTTGGTCGAAATATGACCATAACTGCAACATAATTTTCAATATCAAACAATAGATTTTATAGACTGTTTGATCTTATCCAGACGTAGTGGACCTTGGTCGAATTACGACCAAAAAGCGGGTCTTCTAGTGTGTCTGAGCATCTGTGAGAGAGTATCACGTAAAAACGGCTGATTTGACAGAACATAATCCTGAACTCGGGGCGTTATTTAGGCTTCATTTTATTTAAATCAGTCCACTCTATCAAAAGTTATTACAATTTAAAGTTAGTATGGGACTTCTCTGCGTGACTGACAGTTGACGTGGTCAGTCATATTGAAAAAACATACAACAGTAGCAGTTATTTATTTTAACCTAAAAGATACACCGAAGCGAAGCGAATACGGGTCCACTAGTTATTAATAAAGGGGGGAAGGCGTGTATATTATTATTTTTCTTATTATTTTCAGTCGTATACACACATCAAATAGAGAATTTGTATGTGATATATGTAAAAGGAGATTTAAAACTAAATCTAGAATGGAGTCACACATGGTCACACACAATGACGTTTTAGCACAAAAGCTCTCGTTCTGTACTGTGTGTAATGTACAATATAAAAATATATATGTGTACAGAAATCATTTAAAGAATAGTGTTAACCATTCTGAGCGTATGTAAGTATTTTGTAAGTAACACCTTTTATTATATCTTCATCTTAATATATAAAAAAACAGTGTGTTTGTCACTGAATTCCTCCTAAACGGCTGGATCGATTATAATAACTATTTTGTGAGGTATTTTATAGGGACCGAGTAAGGTGTATGATCACAGTAGTACCCGGTAGATGGCGCTGTTAAGATACTTCAAGGGAGCAGACAAACTATTACAGTTATTGAAACGTCGTCAAAGTAAAAGTTGCCATTTAACAACTTAACAGCGCCACCTACCGGTTGTGATTCAAAAGCTCTAAACCATACTCAGTCCCTCTAAAATACATCACAATTATTTGTTATAATCGGTCCAGCCGTTTCGGAGTTTAGTGACAAACTCACGTACACTGTCTTTTTATATATTAAGAGACGGTTTTTAATATATTTATTTCGTCGTAGGTACCACTGTAAGGATTGCGATAAACGATTTGCATCAAAAGTGTATTGGCAAAAACATTGTGATTTCTACCATTTAAAGAAATCGCAGCATAAATGTCATATTTGTGATAAGGTAAGTCTTAATTTTAAATTAAATATAATCATAGTATTAGTAAAAAAAATAATCCCGATTTAGTAGAATTAGTTGTCAGTGTAGTGTGTAGTTCCTATTAATATTATAAATGTGAAAGTTTGTGTGTATATTTGTTTGTAAGTCCTTCACTCTCTAACCGTTGATCTGATTAAGCTGAAACTTGGCACACAGATAGTTTGCATCCAGGAATAGGACATAGGATAGATTGTATCCCGATTAGAGGTTCCCTTGGGATACATTCAATATTTTCTTTAACGACTTTTTCGCGGGCGAAGTAGTATATGTATGTATATCTCGTTTTTTTCGTCGTGATTTAAAAAGTAAACAATCTTGGCACTACTTTTATTTATTTCAGTAATTAAAAAAATATTTAGAAATATACAGAAATTTATTTTAGCATTAAATTATTGTTTATTCTTTAACTTTTTTTAATTTGTGTCTGTCTTATTTTTAAATCGATAATTACAATAAACAGACAGTGTAAGATTATTTACTTTTTAAATCACGACGAAAAAAACGAGGTATAGGTATCAATGATACTCTTATAGACTTAAATTTTTTTTTTCAGTTATTAATATCTGACTGGCGACTTAAAAACCACATGCAAACCAGACATGGTTACATTCGGACCAGAGACCATGCCTGTGAAGTGTGTGAGAAGAAGTTTTTCGTAAGTTCTCCAAATATTCTTCATCATAACCAATAACTGTCCTATTATACTGCGGGGGTATGAGTGTGTTAGCGTTTATTATTACTACTAGCAGTTGCCCGCGGCTTCGCTCGCGTGAAATTTCGTCTGCCACATAAGTTTCGTGACAGATGATTTTATTTATATGTGAAACGGAACGTTAACTGACCAAGATGGCGAATGCGATTTGTTTGTCATTGTCAGTGTCATTAGAATTTATCGAAATACTCCATAATCCGAATTTTGTGGATATTTATGTTGTCGACTCGAAATAAATATTTTTTTATGTTTTGTTATTCGTATAAGATTGTGATCGGGTCTACCGTACCCCGCGACGAAATTATTAATATAGATTATTAATAATAATTATGGAATAATTTTCCTTTTCACAGACATTATCAACACTTCGAGCTCATCAATTAACACACTCATCAGAAAGATCATATATGTGTGAGCAATGCGGCGATACATTCAAACAACGAGCCGCGTTACACACACACACACGAGCGTTACATAGACACACACAGTCCATAGACACACAGACCATAGATATAGATCATAGAAAAAATAAAATGTAAAACTTTCAGACTGACTCTTTTCGTAATGACTACAATCAATTAGGTACTACATTTATTAAATATAGGTGCTATTTGATTTCTTTCTTAAACATTAACATAATCTATTGAAAGAGATGCTTTATGGGTAAAAATTTACATTAAGTGATTTAAATCACAATCTTTATGTGGAGTAAATAACTGTAAAACTAATTACACAATAATGTATAACAAAAAATAATAATAAGAAAAGCTAATATTTCATATAATTTCGTCAACAAATCTTACATATAACTGCAAATAAAACCACAGATTCAAGAACAATTTTACTTTATTTTACATTACGTTGCATGTGGCGCCCTCTGTCTTGCGTGTAACAATCTTGTGTGTGTGTGTCTTGCGGCAGAGTGCGCGAATGTCGCAGGACATTCCGCACATTTGAGAGGTCTCTCGCCCGTGTGCGTGCGGATGTGAGATTGTAGGATCGATAGTGTCTGAAATACGCACCAGAAGGGGCTTTTAAATTACGCACAAAAAGGGGGCGTTTGAATAATTGTGAGGGAAATGTAAAGAAGCTTAAAGTTGCCTTTAATATAATTCAGACAGTAAAACTTTCGTTGGTAAAAAGAGCTTCTAAAAAGAAACTTATAGCAAACCTGTATTTTATGTCTTTGATATAGAGATCTTTACGATGAGTTTCTCTTCATTTTTCATTATTCTTTTTAATTTGAGAGATGTCATTATGTTAAAATATTTGAAGGATAATAAAATTTTCCCTGATGTTTGAACCAGGTTTTAACCGAAACCGTATTATTTATAATTTGAGGCGATCAAGAACCCTCTGACCCCCATAAACTTCATTTATCTGTAGTAAGTAAAAAGAAGCGAAATTGCTATTAAAATTAATACCTATGTTTAAAATAACACATGTTATAATTAAAAAGATTGAAGTTTGAACATAGAATTGTCAGTCAGTCAATAATACGCAGATTTAAGGGGCTTCTTACTTAAGTGTATGCGAATGCGAGATTGTATGGATAGTGCCTAAAACACGCACCAAAAAGGGGCTTCTAATAAATAAATATTTTATTAAAATAATCATGTACAATGAACTGTGTTTGTGAAAAATATAATATAGTTTATCTGTGAACTTTAATGTTTTATTTAGCACTCCCTATCGTGAAATATAAATAACTAATATTATAAATGTGAAAGTTTGTAAAGATGTTTGGATATTTGGATATTTGGATGTTTGGATGTTTGTCCCTCCTTCACGGTCTAACCGTTGAACGGATTAAGC
>LGAG01002405.1:32779-49398 GCA_001278395.1 Lerema accius
ATCTGTGGACAAATAAAAACAATAATAATAAACGCTAACACACTCACACCCCCGCAGCAGTATTCCCTGTGTCGCGGGTGACATGGACAACACTAATAACACATCACTGACACATGACCCGATAACAAACATTTATCTGTCACATCAATATCTGCTGATCGGGAATCGAACCCGGGACGCTTCGTAGACAGGGTCACTACCAACTAAGCTACGAGGTATTAAATTTAAAACAATGAGAGAATTATGGAAGCTTTAAAATATTACGTAACATAATTTTTGAAGATTAATGACCTTCCCTTCTCTTATGTAACGCGCCGTTACGTTTTTCTATACCCTCTAACTAAACGTTACGTACCTAACACACAAAGGACCATTTTTAACCCCAACGCAAAAAGAGGGGTGTTATAAGTTTGACATGTCTGTCTGTCTGTCTGTGGCACCGTAGCTCACGAACGGATAAAGCGATTTCAATTTAGTTTTTTTTTGTATTAATGGTGACTTATCTGCGAGTGTTCATAGACATGTTTGATGAAAATCGGTTGAGCTGTTTAAGTTGTATTTTTAGTAATAAAAAAATGTTACGTAACGCGCTGTTTGATACTACTTTCCCCTATGTAACGCATCATAACATTTTACAAGACCCCCCTTCCCCCTAAATTGCGTTATGTAATAATTCAACACCCCCTTATTAGTAACAAGTAGGGTAAGATTAGTAAGTAGTAGGGTAGGAATAAATAAAACTTACTCAGTAACAAAATCGCATAAATCGCAAGAAAATTTCGTATCTATTTTCCCATGCAGTTCGTTATAGTGTTTTAGTACCGAATATATATTATTGTATCGTTTTCCACATTGTATGCATTCGTATCTGAAACATATAATATTATAATATATATTAGTATAGACATAAACAAGTATCATTAATACTCAAACTTCAGCAATTTCGTAATCAAATTCTTAACATAAAACCTTTTACATCAAGCCTAAAATTATAAAACAAAAATTACTATTAAATTAATTCTCTATCATCTATACTAATAATATAAAGCTGAAGAGTTTGTTTGAACGCATTAATCTCAAGAACTACTGGACCGATTTGAAAAATTACTTTAGTGTAATGCCTGCTATACATTATCGGCCATGATGGACAATCGTTGATGGTCTGTGATCGGCGACGATCATTGTACAAGCATCCACATTATCGTCCGTGATCATTTATTGAGCGGCAGCCTTCCCTAATGGACGTGGAATTTGTTGCAGCTACTGTTCATTTAATTTCAATTTTATCAATGTTTTTGAATTAAAGGTCATAAAAAATTATTCGAAGACAAGATGGCGTAGTTTGAGCATTCATCGTAATAAAACAAAGCAAAAATACCTACCTATACACATTAATTCGTGATACTAATCGGCGATAATGTGTGCGCGCAACACAACTACAACCGATTCCCTTTGATGCGTGCCCAAAAAACCGCTAAATCACCGATCGCGGCGATCACGATGACGATTACGGACGATGATGGGCGACTACAGGCGATTAGCCCTTCCACATTATCGTGCTCGCGTATAATCGCCCATCATGGCCGATAATGTGTAGCAGGCATAAGATAGTCTATTTATCGAGGAAGGCTATAGGCTATATAACATCACGCTAACATGAATAGGAGAGGAGCAGCAATAAAAAATATTGCGAAAGCGGGAAAATTACGCGGGCGTTTGTTTGTGAGTAGGTATAATAATACTAACCGTCTAAAATGTCTTTTCTTATGTTCATCAAAAGATGTCTTTGAGCCGAGAACTGACTTGCAAATATCACATTTTAGTCCATTTTTCTTCTGTAAATAAAATATGTTACACAGTTTGGTTGATCACTTAGTTGTTTACATAAGGTACCTACAATTATGTGGTACTATTGACAGCAAATTTTTATGTACCTTTAATATAATTCTCCTTACAACACAGCGTACGTGTGTTGGTCACTGAACTCCTCCTAAACGGCTGAACCGATTAAATAAAAAAAAAATGTGATGTATTTTAGAAGTACCGAGTATGGTTTCGAGTCACAGTAGTACCCGGTAGATGGCGCTGTTAAGATACTTCAAGGGAGCAGACAAACTATTACAGTTATTGAAACGTCGTCGTAGTAAAAGTTGTCCAATATGATGAGCATTTACTAAAGGTACATGAAAATTAAAAGTCAAGACTACCTGAAGTGGACAACTAAAGAATGAATCAAACTATATAGAGAAAAAATATGTTGCAGAACAATGTCTGCCCGGTCATCTAGTATTATTGTTAGCAGATCATCGCTGTGAGTCTCAAA
This sequence comes from Lerema accius, assembly GCA_001278395.1. NCBI lineage: Eukaryota > Metazoa > Arthropoda > Insecta > Lepidoptera > Hesperiidae > Lerema > Lerema accius. The sequence goes on from LGAG01002405.1 coordinate 35,103, forward strand.
CTAGTTCTTACCATTTGATGGCGAGTTTCTATATGTTCTTTTAATGTGATTTCATGATCAAAACCCGATATACAATCCTTACATTTGAACGGTAGTTTTAAATAAGCTTCCCTGGTAGATTCATCCATTCTTTCTTGCAACATTTCTTCCATAGACAATATAACAGTTTGCAGTACATTCTCATATTTCTTCTGTAATGACATACGTTTATTGTCTGTGGTAGTTTTCCTTTTTTTTATCTTTTTAATCTGTTTCGATTTTGACTTTTTAATCTGTGCCAAGGGGATGTCAGTTTCGAAATCAGAATCATGTTCGATTTTGATTTCCGTTTCCAATTTTAGTGATTCCTCATTGGTCGGTGGCATTTCAGGCTGTTTTGACTCAAATTCTATTGGTTGAGAGTTAATTGTCCATGTTAATTCTAATTTGGAACGTTGCAGAGTAGGTTTGAAATTGGATTTTATTGTGTTTACCTGGAAATTAAAAAAATATAATATTTTTTTAAACAAGCTTTTATAACTTGTTAATAACTAATAATGTTACTTATGCGCCTTAGACTGAGAATACGAAAAAGCTTTCGCGGTTCACGCTTACGAGCTTAGAAGCGCGTCAACGCTCGTACAAGTTGCGCGTGTGTTAATAAGTGTTTAAACATGCGAGCTTAGACGCGCGTAAAAAACGCTAGTCTGAAACCGCTCCTAGATTATCTATTATACATTATTGATTGATCTTGGACGAGCGGGTTTACCTGACCAGTCAATATTGCAAAAGATTCGTCAGCTTGTTGTTTGAATCTGTTAATTTTTTCCGCCATCTTGTGACAGGACTCGCAAATGTGCATGCTTGTATTATCCATCTGTAAAATTAAGAAAGAGAGACATATAAATGTTTGTTCTCGGGTCATGTGTTAGTGATGTGTTATTAGTGTTGTCCATGCCATCCGCGACACAGGGAATACTACTGCGGGCGTATGAGTGTGTTTCAAAAATTCAAGAAACCATTTTTATTCCCTCAGTATTTATCATCATCATCGCAACCCGTAACTGTCTCACTGCTGGGCTCGGGTCTCCTCTCACAGTGTGAGGTACAGGCCATAGTCCACCACGCTGGCCTAGTGTGGATTGTCAGACTTCACACACCTTTGACAACTTTATGAAGAGCTTTCAGGTGTGCAGATTTCCTCACGATGGTTTCCTTCACCGTAGCAAGTGATAATTAGTATCTAATACGCACATAACTTTTTGAATTTGAGGTGCGTGCCGTGGGCTTTGAATCCAGGAACTCCCGTTCGACAGATCAACTATCAAACCACTCTCATTATTACAACAACAGTAATCAATAAATATATTGCTACAATTACAATTAACATTCCCTATCATACTGACGAAAAGAACCACGCTCACATTTCAAGATGTAGTACAAAAAAGACAGGCTAATAGTAATTAATTTTTTTTACGTCGTCAAATCGTTTGTATAAATTACTAATGAAAATAAAAACATTGTATTACATATTACATTGATAATAATTTAGTATGAAAATACGTATATTTGTCATTTTTATGTGTTGTGTTGTATTATAATGTAGATTAATGAGATGACTGTGGTCGCTCACCGACGAAGTCTTTCAACAATAAGTAAAAAAAACATCGGCCATCTTGTAAGCAAGATGCCAATCTTAGACAATTGTACTATATAACCCAATTACAGTGAAATTAATATAGAAACACCTTAATTGAATATAAACGTTATTATTAATTAATCAATTTCGTGTAGTAATATAAAACTTACCGAATATTTCAATATATTGCCTAAAATGGGCTTGTGTATACAATTCATTATAGGAATTAAAATTGGAGATTTTGATACGCAAACAACACAAATATTATTTGGAACGTCATTGCAGTTCATGGAATTGTATTCATGTAAATCATTTTCTATAAATTTCGCCATTTTCTTCAATTTTATTTGGTAGCTTTTCGTTCGCCAATACAAAGTTTTATCACTGTGTTGAATGCAGCCACAGACTAAATACACTATTTAGTTATCTGTCAACTGTCAAGTCATTTTGTCACAGACTAAAAATATATCACAGATTACTAATCTAGGATTGGGCTCCATACAAAAATGTGCTTAGAACCACAGCGTGCTTGATTGATAAGTAATTTAGTTTTTAATGTGATATGTTTGTACTGCCAAGCCCTTGCACGAAGCCTCTCGAATAGTCTGGCCTCTTTACCGATGCAGGAGTCCATCTCTGCTTTAAGCGAGAGATTTCTCGACACAATGCGAACTCATGTAGCAAAAATTGATCACCTCCAACGATGCGTCATTAAGTAAGATATTTGGTTACTCTATACATTCCTGCGCTCGTAGGACCGTCGCGTCGTCTTGTAATTGATGGTCATAGTGAAGAGGTTCCATTATATATTACTCTGATCTATGGGTTACCTGCTCTGTTAAATTTATCTACAAAGCTCTGAAGGTCCTTTTGACTGTGCTATAAATGCAGCATCATCAGTAAAGAGGAGACTGTCTACAATGTATCCTGTGTGTACTTCAGCAACGATAAGTTATATACAGTTTACTATCTGATGTAGGTGTATGCCCGTTGGTCATCACCACGGAACACAGAACAGAGTCATCACCACAAGCAATACTACTACTGTTTAGTCTCTCTATCGTGGTATGGCGTAGCCTACGAAACATGGGCAATTAACAACGACAATTTAATGAGTAGTAACGTTGAAATCACCATTAACAGTTTTATTATGAACTATAATTAAATTTTAGGTTCGGTAATGAATATGAAAATATAGATAAGAAAATCCAATTAATTTTGCACAATTTACATTTCAACACGATGTCGAAATTGACATGCCTTTCTGTTTTTCTATTCGCTTTGTATTTTATTGGTAATTATTGTTTTATTATATTTTACAAGCGAATACGTAATATTCAGGGATACCTAGCCAAAAAATTCCTTTACTTCAAACGCTGACGGCAAACGCTAGCGAAAAATGTATGTGAATGATATACACGACGTCATTTTTTTTGCGGCTAATGTTATTCCTATACATTTTTAGATACCTAGCGTTTGGCGTGAGCGTTCGAGTTCGAAGGAAAGGGCATTCGGCTATAGGGTACGCATAATAATAGAGGAGGTCCATAGATCAAGGTAATATATAAGGTGGTCCCAATGTTTTAGTTTAGAATGAATCTAGCAGATGTCGCTGTATTTCGTCAAGGGATCTTTATTAAAATAGGTAATTTAAAGTTGTCCAATACTTTTGTATATATTTTTTAAAACTTGACGTCACAATTTTTTTTTTAAGGATATATTGAAAAATGCAATGGCCACTACGTCGAAACTCCACAAACACAGACTCGAATAAGAAAAGGGATGTATCATCTCTACAGGGAACTTGTAAGGGACGCTATACAGAAGATCAGAAATTGTCAATATATTAGAGAATTTTTTGGGAGATCGCCAGCGTTTTATGTCGCTCAAAATATATTCAATTTAAGAATGAGATTTGCTAGAATGATGCGTCTTTATACTTCGGCTTATGATATATTTGTTAAACTCAAATGGAATCAGTGGAAATTTATAATCGTAAGTAGTAAGCTGTAAATCGTAACACTTAAACTAGCCTCAATAATTGCTCATTAAGTGTTCAAGTTCAATTAACTTAAGAACTCATAGAACCCACGTATGACACTACTGAGCCTATAGCCAAATGTCCTTTCCTTCGAACGCTCACGCTGAACGCTATTTAAAAATGTATGGGAATGACATAAACGACGCCATTTTTTTTCCGCACCTAATGTCATGCCATACATGAGTTTAACTTCTGTTACTCTTTATTCTGTGCTGATATTCTTCTTCGCGTAGAAACTTATGTCGCTTTAACATTACTTTTGCAGTTCGCAAGAAAAATGCTGGAAATGCAAAGGATATTAATGGACATAGATCATTTGGTGGAAGTGTTAACGGAATGGGAGGAGGTAGCACACCAAAAGGTCGTCAATATAGGTGGTATTGAGGTATCAAAACGGATGATTGATCTTCCAGATATATCTCAAGTTCCGTTCTTTGGTTTGGGGGGTCAGTCGTCAGGTCCACCACGACTTAGTCCATTCGCCACTGCTTTTCTTGATAAGCAGAAAGCTATGAAGGGGGCTGGTAAAACACCCCCTAAGGGTCGTCGTAAAGGAGATCCATATATTCCATGGTTTGGTGGCCCCATTAAGCCTGGAAACAAATCTGATCCTGGTTACTTTATACTCTAGAAGCTACAGGATGTTTAATTTCTAATGTATTTTACTGTCAACAGTAATAAAAGTTTTAACGACATTGATTGTTATTTTTCAATTTGATTTAAATAACTTAGGTTCTATTAATATTGGGAATATTTACAGAAAATAAAATTGAAATCATTAAAGAAGTATTCAATACGTGACAGAAAAGTACTATTAACATGATAATAGATGTCGCTGTGTTAGGAATTCTAGTAAAGAAACGCTAAGAACTGTATAATGCTTCCTATCTCATTTTCTCCCCCGTAACTTATGTGTCTGTCTCTTTTTATTACCGCTTTTCCGTTTTTTCATCGAGTATCAAATCACAATGATGTTAAAGAAGTTTCCACTCTAAGAACAATATAGAGAGGCTATAGAATTTTATTAATACTAAGCTCTCTATATTGTGATCTAAGGTAGCGTACTACTACACGACAACATTATAGAGAGATTAACAGTAGTAAAACTACGCTCCGTAGTGAGCGCGCACTTATACATACACACTGTAGTGCCGACACGGATTTCGATTCAGTTTCGGAAGTTTTTAGAACAAATTCATAAAGATTGTGGGCGTATTTCTATATTGCACAGACTAGGATGCTATAGTGTAATATGACGGTTAGTATGACAGATGATATTGATTTGGCATTACTCTCTATTTTGTAACTTTACTCTGCGACACTCTGCGTCCGCCGTTTGTTTTGTTTATAAATGGAATGGAGGCTTTATTTTGATTCGCTTTTCAATTCAAATCAAACCAAAAAAACAAACAGAACTTTATAAGAATGCCGCTGTTATGTGATATGCAAAATAAATAATACTTACCTAAGTAATGGATTTAAACAGGAATAATATTTGCTGCGGGTGTTTAAATACGGATCGAAAAATGAAATTGATCGATAATTCTTGGACGAAAACATGCTTTTCGCAAATAATAAGCGAGATTTCGGTGCGTACACAATGATTATTACTGGCCAATTAGAAAGTTATATTTTTTTTGTTAAAACTGTTTGGTTTTAATTTGTTTTTTTTTTATAGACAGACACTGCAGGCTCCATAAGGCTTTGTTGGGAATGTACGGCACTTTTACATAGATTTACGAAATTCAAATACCAGGTTTTACAGTCGTACAAAATATTACAGGATTACAGTAAATCGGTAAGTTGGTTAATAATCTGTGTTATTTGTATTTTACGTAAAAATTGTGGGAACTCAGAAAGAAGAAGTAGTAGGTAGTTTTTTTTAAATGGGGAGGAAAAGTAGGAAATCTATCCAGGAAACAGTCTAAATGGAAAATTTCATTTAAATCTATATCCTAAATCATATGAGAACTTAAAATCTGAATAAAATCTATTCTACACCTAATTCCTGAATGTTATAGGAAACAATAATCATTCTCAATAATCACACAACACTAAAATTCATTCCAGAACTTTCCCTTCAATATTATCAATAAGCGTCTTCAAATACAGAAGTTAGTTAATCTAGAAATCTTGCCAAATACAGAAGAACTAGATAAAGAAGAGTTCAAATCTGTAGAAGTTTTACAAATAGAAGACTCTGGAATAGGACCAAAAGCAGATTTGATTAAAGAAGAAGATGGTTTTTCTAATTATGAGGAAGAAGATGATACTTATTTAAGTGAGTTAGTTAAGAAGAAAATTCCTCAATTAAATGGGAGTAGGAAAGATTTGAAAAAGAGAAGAAATAAAAGTGATAATGCAGAGGTATTTCTTTTTTTAATATTTTATAGTAGCATACATGTATTTGTCAACTGAACTCCTAAAGGTATGTATCGATTTCTATAAAAAAATTTAGAGGAATTTATTTGGAGCAACTATGTATGGTTTGTGACCTAAATTGTACCCGGTAGATGGTGCTGTTAAGATACTTCAAGGGAGCAGGCAAACTATTACAGTTATTGAAACGTCGTCATAGTAAAAGTTGTTCAATATGACGAGCATTTACTAAACATACATGATAATTGAAGGTCGGCAGTACCTGATGTGGACTACTAACATCAATCAAACTATAAGTTATATAATATGTGCAGAACATCTGGATGGTATTCTATTTAATATATAACATATTTTAAATAATCCATACTGGATTTCAGATAGATGTATACAAGGTATTAGAATTGAGTGATTCTCAAATTCAAGAAGAGCGAAAAGCAATGTGTATAAAAGAGGAATATATAAATGCTATGTTTAAATGTGAAAAATGCATTTTATCATTTCCCAATGAAGATGATTTGAAAGACCATGTTAGATTAAAACACGATTTGGTAAGTTATAATTTGTCTTAATATACAAAAACACAGCATATGTGTGTTTGCCACTAAACTCCTACTAAACAACTGGACCAAGTATGGTTTAAGATTATAATTGGACCTAATAGGTGGTACTAATGTTGAGATACTTCAAGGAACCAGCCAATCTATTAAAAAAAGTGAATTACTATCATTGGTGGTTATATATAAAATTGTTGTGTAATCGAATCGTAAACCGGCCGGGAATCGAACCCAGGACCCCTCGCTTCGTAGGCAGGGTCACTACCAACTAGGCTACAGGTTTGTCAAAGAAAGAAAAAAAGTCAAGTGTAATATTGTATGTATTTTTCTTTACAGTAAACTAATATGTGGCCAGTAATATTGCCAACTGCGATTAAGTATTGCTAAATTAATTTATGCATAAAAAAATTATATAATCTGACAAAAAATTCAAAATAATGGTCTATTTCAGAATGCATCCAACTTCAAATGCCCTATATGTGAGTGTTCATTTGCAACTGAAGTATCTTATAACTACCATATGCAAAGACATACACGCAGATATCAATGTATTGTATGTATAGAACAGTTTACTAGCAAACGCAGTGCTGGTAAACATTATGAGATAATGCATTGTCAACTGTAAGTAGCTACATATTATGTTGTCTATTCAAGTGTTTGTTAGTTGGTGTGCCTAAGAAAAATGAAGCCCTATCAACAATTGCCTACTACAAATTTTGACTGTCTATGCTCGATTAAACAAGCTCATAGTTCATATTAAATCATACTTCATATTAAATATTGTTCAATTGCTTTATAATAAATGTTGATTCATGGTACTTAAAACTGCTTTTTAATTTAGCGTGTATAAGTATAGAAACTGACTAACGCGTTAACCTATGATTACTAGAAAAATATTTGGGGCTAAAAAAAATGCAGTGAGGTTTTTTGTTTTTTTATTAATCTTTTTTTTTTCCAGGAATGAATTCGATATAAGTGGTGCAACTAATATGAATAATGAACAGACTGAGAAAAATAAACAGACAGAGGATAGGTAAGTTAGAAATACTTGATTGACGTGTTTAAATTAGCTACCATACGGGGGAAATCCTAAAAACATAATGATAACAAAATCGGGGGATACAGTTTGTCGTTGTAGTTTAGAATCTATCGTCTACATACAACATTAAATTATACCACTGGATAGATAATGGATCAAAGAACTAATTACAATAAGTGAGAACAGTGAACACGCGCGCGGTGGAGGGGGAAGCGCCGCCATTTTGAGGTTATTTTACTATGTCAATACATAAAGAAGTACATTTTAATTAAAAATAAATAAACTGTAACATAAACGTATTATGAATAACAAACAGCCGTGTTCATGACGCAGTTATATCCATTTTTTTTTAATTTTTCAGCATAAAACAAGAAGCATCATTCCCATGCGAGCTATGCCCAAAAACCTTCAAATGGAAGACCTCTCTACGGAAACATCTTGAGACACATCGCATTGAGACCGGCCAGAAACGAAAACCATACTGTGAGCCTTGCAAGTAATACATTCACTGTTTCTAATGACAATATTTGACAGCTGTCAAACTAGCTCCTGTCACTGTCAATAATTATAATAACCTTTGCTGCTTATAGTAGGGTGTAATGTCAAGAAGTAGAAAAAGTCTTACCCCCGGCTCTTCCAAACCCCGCTCTCCCCTACTGTCAAATCTGAATCAAGATTCCTAATGCTTCCAGTTGTTTGCGGCTAGGTTTAAACGCAGAAATGAGAGTGGGAAAGAGACGCATATAGTAGTATCTGTCATTTCACTTACTATTTTTATGTGATGGAGTAATTAATACTTCAAGTTGATAATTTTGGTTACAGATTGACTTTCTCAACGACATCGAATCTACAGAAACATGTTAAAACAAGTTCTAAGCATCAGATACAGCTTAAATTAAGGTACGGTGACACTCTTATACTATAAAAGCATTATTAATTTTATTGTAGACTATGTATTTCATGTCTTTCATCATCACAACTTATAACTTTCCCACTGCTGGGCTCATGGCTCCCCAATATCCTACCACGTAAACATTGAACTTGAGTAAAAATTTAATATACCGACACATGTACAGTGAACGTGAGCAAAAAATTAACATCCGGGCACATACACAATGAACCTGGCCAAAGTATAAACATCCTAACACATAAATAATGAACTTGATCAAAAAATTATCATCCTAACACATAAATAACGAACGTGAGCAAAAATTAACATCCCGTAACATACACAATGAACGTGAGAAATAAGTTAACATCCGGACACATACACAATGAACGTGAGCAAAAAAATCAAGACCCCGACACATATACTATGAACGTGAGCAGAAAATTAACATCCGGACACATACACAATGAACGTGAGCAAAAAATTAAGACCCCGACACATATACTATGAACGTGAGCAGAAAATTAACATCCGGGCACATACACAATGAACTTGACCAAAAAATTTACATCCTAACACATAAATAATGAACGGGACCAAAACAATTAACATCCTAATACATAAATAATGAACGTAAGCAAAAATTATCATCCCGACACAAAAATAATGAACGTGCGCAGAAAATTAAACGAGTCCTCTCCGGCGGAGCTGTCAGTGGGTGAGAGCCAGCTCCGCGAGCAGCAGGTCCGCAGCGCGGTGAACGGCGCGCGCGCGCAGCACACCTGCCCGCACTGCGGCGCCCGCTATCAGTGGCGCGGGAACCTGCTGCGACATCTACACACACACACTGCCAGGTTAGTACGGCTTTCTGTTACATGTTACAGCGAGTGTGTGTATGGTATAGTATATCTAACAAACACACACACATATTGACAAGCAACATAAAAGGCTCTTTCTAAGTTAGTGCGCCTAACATCAAAGACTAACGTTACTTACCTGGTGGGACTGTAGACAAGCGCTGACTTATGTCATATTATACAAAATGAGTGGGTTTACAGAATATACTTATCCTACATACAAGATTATATGTACATAAACACACACATACGTTCGTTTTTACACCTTCGTTAATATGACTTCCTAAGCTATGACTTCCTAAAGCGAAATAAATAGCTTGATTTTTTTTAATTTTGAATACACACATACAACACTATTTAAATTATGTACATATAGATTTAAACAATATAATGTATATTTTCAGAGCAAGAGGGGAGCTAGTATGTCAGCCGTGCAACCGCACATTCTCTTCAATAGCAACATATCAACAACACATGAAGATTAGTAGGAAACATGTCTCCGAGAACGATTTTAAGTGAGTATCCAGTTTAAGAAAATATGTGAATGTATACCTCGTTTTTTTCTTCGTGATTTAAAAGGTAAACAATCTTGGCACAACTTTTATTTATTTCATTAATTAAAAAAATGTTCTTTAGTTTTTTATTTGTGTCTGTCTTATTTGTAAATCTATAATTACAATAAAAGACACTGTAAGATTGTTTACTTTTTAATTCACGATGAAAAAAACGAGGTATATATACATATGTCTTCGTGACGCTCTACAGCGGACGTAGCTTGAAAATTTTTTAATAGTCACATTTTTGTTCATCTGTTAATGATTTCATCAAAATCGGTTCAGTAATTTCTCTCTTAAACAGTGTAATAATTTCAGGTATATGTGCAGCGATTGCGGGAAAAAATTTGTAAATAAAACAAGATTAAAGGATCATGTCAATTGGGAACATCTTAAGAATTATGTCCACACTTGTGACACATGCCAGAAGGTTAGTTGACCACTCTGTGGTCGGATTTCGACCATAGCTTACTATGTCAAAATTTATTAAAGATTTCTATAATATACCTATAGTAATTTTTTCTATACTTGTCCTATTTATTACACAGTTTTACTAAAACCTTGTAACGGAAATTACTTATTTTCATTAGTTATGTTTAAATATTCACAACTAGTCGACCCGCCCTCGCTTCGCTTCGGTGTATGTTTTTTCAATATGGCTGACCACAATCCCATACAAACTTTACATTTTAATAACTTTTGTTAGATTGGACTGATTTAAATAAAATAAAGCCTAAATAACGCCCTGAGTTCAGGATTATTTATGTATTTCATCCATTTTTCTGTCAAATCTGCCGTTTTTACTCTTTCAAACACACAGACAAACAGAACCCCCCTCCCAACTTTCAATTTTATTATATGGACTATCCTACACTAAAATAATTTTTCAAATCAGTCCAGTAGTTCCTGAGATTAGCGCGTTCAAACAAACTCTTCAGTTTTATATTATTAGTATAGATATTATTTAATTAATTAATTTATTTATTTTCAGGTGTTTAAAAGTCATACATCTTTATATTTACATAAGCAAGTTGTACATAAGAAGGACAGTACTAAACATTTATGTGATCATTGTGGAAAACCTTTCCCGGTAAATAATTATGTACTAATTAAACTACATTAATATATAAAAACACAGGGTACGTGTGTTTGTCACTGAACTCCTCCTAAACGGCTGGACTAATTTTGATAAAAATATATTAAGTTATTTTAGAGGGACCGAGTATGGTTTAAGATCACAGTAGTACCCGGCAGATGGCGCTGTTAAGATACTTCAAGGCAGCAGACAAACTATTACAGTTATTGAAACGTCGTCATAGTAAAAGTTGTTCAATATGACGAGCATTTACTAAACGTACATGATAATTGAAGGTTTCAGTACCCGATGTGGACTACTAAGTTAAAACAAATTATAAGAGATATAATGATGCAGAATAACGTCTGCCCGGTCTAGGCCTTAATCTCCTAGACTTCCTAGACTCTAGGGGATTTAGTAAACATATATTTTGTTACAGAATCAAACTAAACTAAGAAGTCATATAACTGCGTTGCATTCTGGCGAAGCTCCATACAGGTAAATATGAATAAGAAATACAAAAAAATATGTTCAATTCACTCTTATTATTAACTTAAAATTTTAGCAATAGGGTTTTTTAATATACCCTCAAAATTATAAGTAATCGAGTTTTTCAAGATACCCTCAAAATTTTAAGTAATCGAGTTTTTCAAGATACCCTCAAAATTTAAAGTAATCGAGTTTTTTAAGATACCCTCAAAATTTAAAGTAATCAAGTTTTTCAAGATACCCTCAAAATTTTAAGTAATCGAGTTTTTCAATATACCCACAAAATTTTAAGTAATCAAGTTTTTCAAGATACCCTCGTGTTTTTAATATACCCTCAAAATTTTAAGTAATCGAATTTTTCAATATACCCTCAAAATTTTAAGTTATCGAATTTTTCAATATGCCCTCAAAATTTTAAGTAATCGAATTTTTCAATATACCCTCAAAATTTTAAGTAATCGAGTTTTTCAATATAGGTACCCTCAAATATTATAGCAATCGGGTTTCTTTACTATACCTTCAAAATGTTTATTAGTCGTGTTTTTTTAATGTACCCTCTAAATTTTTAGCAATCGTGTTTTTTTTATTAATTTTTTATTTCTTTTTTTTAGATGCGGTTCTTGCGCGGCGAGGTTTAGCTGGCATTCCTGTTTGTCGCGACATGTTAGAAGAGTTCATAGGAAGAGGCATTAAAATATGGGAACGATCAAGTATTACGTAATGCACCTTTTCAAAATTATTATACCTATAATAAAATTGAAAGTTGTGGGGAGCTCTGTTTGTCTGTGTTTGAAAGAGCATCACGTAAAAACGGCTGATTTGACAGAACAATGGATGAAATACATAAATAATCCTGAACTCGGGGCGTTATTTAGTCTTTATTTTATTTAAATCAGTCCACTCTATCAAAAGTTATTACAATTTAAAGTAATTAGTATGGGACTTCTCTAACTGACGTGACTGACGGTTGACGTGGTCAGCCATATTAAAAAAAACATATACCGAAGCGAAGCGAGGGCGGGTCGACTAGTTTTGATAATAAATTAGAGTTTAACAGAATATAAAAAAAATACGCAAGTATCATGACGTCCGCTGTGACGTCATACTTATTATCAAAACATGTGATTCATTGTGAAGTTTATTTACGTAACTGTGACGTCATGTAGTGTGATTCCTGTTTGAATCAAGATGGCCGATAGTGAGTTTTTAATCATTTCTTTATTGAAAATGTAATTAATTTCAAATATTTAAATAAAACTAAATGAGTTTTTTTAGTTTATTTATTATGTTTTTTTACTCTAAAGTAATTAATTCTTTGAATATTTATTGTATTATTATTATATAATATATTGAAAAGGATGCAATATGCACTGGAAAAACTTAAAAAATATTTTAAAATGTTTTGCGGGTGGTACTAGTTAAAATAAGTGTGTGTGTATGTGTGTTTGTATAAGTGAAATAAAGATCTATGGAATGTAATTAATGAAATATGTTTGTGTGTTTTTGTAAATTAAGTACAAATAAATTTTATGTATATTTCTGATGTTTTATTTCTCTCATCCTATCCTTGTTTCAAAATATATAGACTGAGACTTCGGATCAAATGAGCGTAGTAGAAAGAAACATAAAGTACTTATCAAATGATAACGTACGTCAACATCGTAACATACGTCAAATCGTAAAAAATTAAAATAATTAATTAATGACTTAATTTTTTTGTTCTGAAGTCTATTTTTTGTTCTGAGATATCAGATAAAAATATAATATTATGTGCAAGAAAAAGTCGAAAAAATTAAGTCAATAATTATCTGAGAAGTAGAAGTGATAAATATATTTATTTACAATCTCTGTTAATACTGAGGGGAACCGCTTTTTATCAAAACATGTGATTCATTGTGAAGATGTTTTGGTCGATTTTCGATCATAACTTATTGCGTCAAACAGAGTAGATTTATATTCCTGACTCTCTGTCAATGTATCGTCATTTCTGTCAACAGGAACCTACGTTTGACAATATACGTGTATGACGTTTGTATATTAAACGCATAGTAGTGTGTTTTACGTAATGAAAAATTCCTGTGAATTATTATGATGCGTTACATAAGTTTTTGAACAACGCGTTACGTAACATTGTTTTTTTCTTAATAAAAAAATTAAGAAATATTTCTTACTCGGCAAAATGGCAATTACGTACACAACACTTAATAATGATTCTCAACGACACTAAATAGCATTATTAAAAGCGGTGATAACATTATTATCAGCATTTATCACATTATCAAGCTCCTCTTCATTCCTTTTATCAGCTTCATCAAAAGCTTCATCAACAAATTCATCAAAAGCCAATTTTGTTTCTTTCTCAGATTCTCTTAGAAAAGAACCTTCCAGATCATTTACACTTTCAGGTTCACCATTATTAGACTCTATTTCACCAATAACAAAATTACCGACACTTTTCACCACTTTATCAATTCCCTTTTTTACTATATCTTTCAATCTATTACTTAATTTACGTATTTTTTCATTACCAATACTGACTACACATTTATTTATCAAAAGCAAGATATCTTCTCTATTATTTGAATCATACAGAGCTTGTAACACTTCAATTTCTAAAAGTGGATCATTAATTTGATTAGTATTCAATATTAAACCTAATAATTTTTTTTCTTTGTCCTCTATAAGTTGTTTTATTTCTCTTTTTAGTTTTTCTGGGTTAAAAAGGGTTAAGTTTTTCAAATCGTTTTCTAGTTCTTCAAAAATTTCGCTGGCGTTAACGTTTTTAATTACATTCCCAACTG
>LGAG01002405.1:58770-71184 GCA_001278395.1 Lerema accius
ATAGCAAAAGTTGTCCAATATGATCAGCATTTAATAAATTTAAATGAACATTTTAATAACACAACTGTTTGGGTACCTATAATATACATTACTTTTTTTTATTAAAAATGGTACATTTGTATGTATTTAAAAAAAAACTCCTTCTGTACAAAAACATAGGCTACCTACATTAAGATTTAAATACAAAATATATTAAATTAGGAATCACGTTTAATTCTACGATTTTAATTTTAGCACATTTTTAATATGTCTGATTTTTCGTTTTCACCGTAACATAATAATCATGTGACAAACAAAACAATGATTTAATGTATTGAAAATTAGTATAACTTGATTTATTAACAAATTTAATGACGTTATTATGTAAATTTGTCATAAAATTCACAAAATCGTGGTGGGTATTTGCCATAATTAAGTATCTATAACCGGATTTGATGTAATGTTAAAATAATGGAATATTTTGGCAATAAAATATTTAATGATTTCCTTTCTTTACAATGCTCCTTACACTCTATATATTTGTAACTAGAATAATCGGAAAAAACAAAACTCTGCTCAAAATGTGGGGGTACATTAAAAAAAATAACCTATATCACACTGACAATATAATATAGACGAATACAATGACACCTCACATATTCTAATCTGTTAAAATTTTAATTAAAATTGTTGTCATTAAAATTTATGTGTGCTAACGAAGTGGATATACATAGGCACATACATCCGATCAAAAAACATTTTCCCTCTTGTAAAGTCGGTAAAAATAAAAAATATGACTGCTTAATTTTTTCTGGATTAACTATTATGTATAATACTTACTAGATATTATCTTCAAGTATTATTATCTAGTCCTAGATAATAATATCTATTACTTATTGTCATAACATCACAGTTGGGTAAATATTGTTATATATTTTCACGGCGTAGGAGAGAGGGGAGGTTTTAAAAGGGCGGAGGGGGGGACATAACTGCAACACTAGATGGCGTCCATGACAAGCTCGTATGCTCTTTACATTACTTTAAAAAAAAATTGGGGGATTCATGAAATAAACAAATTTTTTACTGACTGTGACAAAATGAGGGGTATGTTTTTCGAACGTATATACATTTACTTATATGTGTGTGTGTTTATTTATTTACGGTATTTTTTTTAATTCGTCCTATCTATCACGCAGTTTTATATAAAACTTGTAACGGAAATCAAATTTTTATGTAATTCACACTTTTCAAGTAATGTTTAAGTTATTTTATCACTTCAATATCACATGCTTTTAAAAATTCACAAAAACTTTTAAAAGCAATGTTTGGTTTCAAAAGTAAGAAAAAAAAACTAAATTATAATGTTCATTTCTTTATTACGCTCTATTTTCGCGATTTCAACATAAGTTTTGTCATTAGATTCGTTTGCTCCCGATACCACAAATTCACTTGATTTTATATTGAACAGTAAAGCGAAAACATTTCACAATGTACGGAATTCGTCATATCCTTTTCATACTTGACTAACTTGAAGCGTTTTCCTGATACAATATGTAATCAATATTTTTCCATACCTACCACAGATACAAAATTATCATAATCGAAGCCCTATTATTTAGAAAAATTTACATTCGTAATATATGTATAGAATCATTTAACAGTAAGTCGTTGACAAGATAAGCGGTAATTTTAAACTAACAAGTTAAATTTAATACGTGACCAGTGATTATTGACTAGAAATATTACTTTAACGTGATTTTTTTTTCTAATGGCGAAGCAGAATGGTTCAGTTAAAGAAGTTTCGGAAACCACATGGACACCGTTTTTAAAACAGGTAGGTTTAAATTTAATTTCGTGATTAACGTGTTCAATAACAGTAAATTATTTGTAAATTTTATTTTTACTTCGGGTAATTTTTTTTGTCTAGATTAAAGACGTATAAAAATTTGCCTGCCAGTAATTATTTTTAAAATAAAGTTAGTTAAATTTGGTCAATTTTGTGATAGCCTCCCTTATTCTGTGATTACTACTTAAGCTAAGAAATTATAGAAATTAATGAGCTTTTAAAAATATTGAGGTATGACAATTTTTGTAGCATTAACTTTAATTGTGCTAATAAATATAAATAATATTTATTTAATAAATATCAAAATCATCGATTAAAGTCAAGATAATCGAAAATCGAACACGAAATAATTTCGGCGGCAATTCTAAAATCGGAGTTCGAGTATTTTCAGCTTATTTTTAACTTCAGTAGTTTAATCTATAAAATTTTAATAAAAAAAATATAAAAGAAATAAGTAAAAATTATTAAAGTGCCATTTATTTTCTGTGATAACAAAAAAGTTTGAATTTGTTTACTGTAGGTACGAAAGTTTCGGATACGTTTTTTTTAATTAACATAAAATGCTAACATATAACATAATCATAATAACATAATCAATTATTTCCAGCTGCACATGAGCAGCGCAGTGTGGACGCTGTACTTCATGAACGGTCTGAGCACGGGCACGCCCACGGTGCTCGTGCCGCAGGTGAGGAGAGACTGGAACCAAACCCTCACCCTGGACGACGACCTGGCCTCCTGGCTCTGTGAGTATAAGCCTAATAGTAGACCAAACCCAGTTTCATCTTTACCATAAAAGCAAACGAAAGCTGCAGACCTCTTGGAGGTAGCGAATAGCTGACAGAATCAGCCTAAGTAGACCAGACTTCTTTCTGCCTTTACTATATCGGCAAACGTAACTTGCAGACTTCATGGAGGGCCAAATTAGCTGACAATTCACTTTTATTTTTACCAGTAACAACCGGAAATGTCAGCTTAACGTGCCATCCAAAACACGGAAGAACTCAAGAAATTTTGCCATTACTAGTTCCATGGACTTTTCCACCACACAGGCAATTGCTTAACTTCGTCACTCACTGAGAATCGACACTACGAACAGCAAGTTACAACAGTGTTTATTGTTTCCTTTTTCCCACAGATTCTGCATCAAACTTCGCAGCGTTACCCTGGATCTTTATTTTGCCACCGTTGTCCCAACTATTGGGCAGGAAGACCCCCTATCTTGCATGCTGCATTGCAATATCAATTGTCTTCACAATACTCTACTTCAGCTCCGAACCCTACCACATTCTCATAGCCGAGGCTATCCAAGGATTCGTGAACGCGAGCTGTGCTTGCATATTAATCCATCTAATCCCCGAATATTCCAGCCATAGATACCGAAGTATGTTCCTCAACATTCAATGCACGACTTTCTACTGGGGAATATGGACTGCTAATGCGATTGGGACGTTTTTTAGCTTCAAATATATCTCAGTTCTTGGGTTAATCTGCGCGATTTACACCTTTACCGTCAGTTTCTATCCTGAGTCTCCGAGATGGCTGGCAAGTAAAGGGAAGTTTGCAGAAAGTAAGTCAGCATTTAGATGGCTTTATGGATCCAGTTTAGAAGCAGAGGAAGAGTTGCGAGATATTATCAAATCACAGATGGATTATCGAGCAAATGACTCTAAAATTACATGGGCAGGACTAGTGAAAACTCTCACGTATAAACCATTTTATATGCCGTTACTGTTAGTGATGCTTTTAGGCATCCAGTATACAGCCTCTGGGAAGTTTGTCTGCAGCATTTATTCCATTGAAATCTTGAAGAAAATAACCAAAAGCGAAGACGCTGCGTATACAGGAATGATCATTTTGGACGGTGTTACTGTGTTCGGAATGTACGTAGGTTCTTTTCTGTCTAAAACATTAAAACTGCGTTCCTTATTCTTCAGTTTATCGTTCCTTAGTGTTGCGGTTATGTTCGCATTTTCTTTGTACTTGTATTTAGTCAATCTTGGAGTTATTGAAGAAAATAATATAATAACCTTAAGTTTCTTAATAATTTACTCTTTGGCAATTAGTAGTGGCCCTATAATAATATCTATGACAATGTACGGAACTTTAATATCAATTAAGTACCAAGCTACATCTTATATAATAGCATCGTTCAATTTCTTAGTCCTATGCACAGTTATGCTCAAATTTTCACCTGTAATTTTCATAGAACTTGGGTTCCATGGGTGTTTCCTATTTTTTGCGATATCGTCATTGCTGGCAACTGTTTTGTTGTTTATATATTTGCCGGAAACGAAAAATAAAACGCTTGGAGAAATTGAGGAATACTTTAAGGATACTGATGATATACCTGAAGCTGAAAAGCTCACTAAAGAGATGACGACCCCGTAGTCTAGTTGGTAGTGACCCTGCCCGCCAAGCGAGGGGTCCCAGTCGATTCCCGGTTAGATATTGATGTGACAGATAAATGTTTGTTCTCGGGTCATGTGTTAGTGATGTGTTATTAGTGTTGTCCATGTCACCCGCGACACAGAGAATACTACTGGGGATATGAGTGTGTTAGCGTTTATTATTATGTTTATTACGCAGATAAAAATGATGCTTGAATTAGAGTTAAGATGGAATTAGATGATTGGATAAGTATTAAGGTTTAACATCGTAAAATACAACTGTTAGTTTACAAGGATCTCTTTACGACCTCAAGAATTTTTACATAGCTAAGTAATTTCTTGAAAGCTTACATTAAATATTTTCTTTATTCAAATGTAAGGAATACTTTTTATAAAATTCTGTTCACACGAGATAGCAGATTAAAAATAGTACTCATAAAAGCTCGGAAAGCAAGGGACCTTTTAAAATAAAACTGCATAATGTTTTTAGCATAGACTTTCTAAGTGAAGATTTCAACTTTTTAAATGATTTCAATTTTTTAAATGATTTTTTAAAGTTTAAGTCTGATTTTTTGTGCCAATTTCAGCTCTCTAGATTTTTAGGAACTACTTAGGTATAGAGTTATTAAATATATTCCTACACGTCTGATAAATACATACTCGTAATATAAAACTGTACTAATATTATTAAACTTTAAAAAAATGCTTAAATTATATTTACAAAAAAATTTAATGAAAGGATTCTCTTTGTGATTTGTAAGTTAAATGTAAATTTAGCCTAACTGTTTAGAATAAGTAATGATAATAATGCTTATATATGTAGATTAGGTGGCGTTCAAGTATTACATAATGCAAGCTGGGGGGGTTTGTAAAATGTTATGATGCGTTACATAGGGGGGAAGTGGGTCAAACAACGCGTTACGTAACACTGCAAAAAATTGGCGAATTTTAGGTATATTCTCCTAAGTCCGGAAAATGACAGTTATTTTAGGTAATAGTTATTTTGGTGTTACGTAACTTGTAGGGAGGGACAATTTGAACCTTTAAACGGGTTCTATAGTTTTAATTATACAACGATGTAACTAGTTACCTATAAATATTTATGTTATAAACATATGATTAATAATGATCAATCTCCATTTTATGGCCCTATATTGACTTATGAGTAATAAAATGTGATTTGACAATAAAACTTTGTTTTTATTTTTGTTTTCCTTTTTCCTTAAAATGTACGCAGGTTCTGAGTACAATTCTTAACCAGAATACTTACGTATTATTTGAGCTTGTAAGTTTAAAAGTTTTCCGAACCAAGCGTTCGTGAATTCAAACCCGGCACCCCATCTTTAATTTACAAACTAATGCCCGTATTACAAACTAATATCACTTGCTTCGGTGATCAACCATCGTGAACAAACCTGCACTCCTGACAGTTGTCATACAGTTGTCAAAGCTGTGTGTAGTATGACAATCACTCGGCCAGCGTGCTGGAATGTGACCTGTACTGTGAGAGAACCGAGCCCAGCTGTGGGACAGTTATGGTTTTAAGATAGTAAACGAGCTGACAGTGCCACCAACCCCTGCCGCCCATGGACATCGTAACAAACTTCGAGTAGGACTATGGGGGGGCTTTTACTGTTTCCCTTTACTTTAGACGACAACTAGAATACAGCTATTTAAATAGTTTCTAGAATACAGATAAGGTAAGGTGGGTTAAGACTAACACACGGGGCAAGACTAACACTGTCTATTATCTCGATGTGCACTTGAAGAAACGACATGTGTGTGTTTTAGCCGAGAACATTTACGTTTGTTCTATCTTACAGACTGGAAGAATTTCGTATTTAAGCTATACGCATCAAGATAATAGACAGTGTTAGTATTGCCCCGTGTGTTAGTCTTACCCCACCTTACCTTATTTAAATTTAAATAGAGAAAAATATACAAGTACCTATGATACGTGATTCTTGCGTCATTTGCTTATCTTGCAAGTATAATGTGAGTAGAAATCGTTACATATAGAGGGGCGGAACGAATTGGTAAATACTAAATAGACTGTCAATATTCTCTGGGATTACGGTCACCGTCGTAGATCTGTAATAAAAAAGTTTTTCCTGGGGCAAAAAGTATCTACCTATTCTAAAACATCTCAGACTTAATAAGGACGTAATTCACTTTTGATTTACATTAAAATCTGTTTTAAAGTGTCTTCCAAAAATTTCCAAATCCCTACTAATTATTAATATATACTTAATATAATAAATGCGAAAGTAACTCTGTCTGTCTGTCTGTTACGCTTTCACGCCTAAACCACTGAACCGATTTTGATGAAATTCGGTATGAAGATAGAACTGAACTTGGGAAAGGACATTGGATACTTTTTATCGCGAAAAAGTCGCGCGATATAACCGAACGCGGGCGAAGTCGCGGGCGGAAAGCTAGTAAATAGGTACATAATGTACAAATTTCACCACGTTACAATTTTATTGTAGATTATACATTTATACATGAATTAATTATATAAAATGTTTATTATTGAGCCTAGATACGTCTACGTATGTAAATTACAACAAATCTAATAATTTTAACATATATTTGCAGTAAAATTGTTACGTTAACTGCATCTATGCGGAAACTATAAGGGACTATAACAGGATTATTAATAATATAATAATATAAAACACAACGTACGTGTGTTTGTCACTCCTTGAACTCCTTCTAAACGACTGGACTGATTATAATAAAAAAATTGTGAGGTATTTAAGAGGGATCGAGTATGATTTCGAACCACAATCAAAAAATATTACGTCTTTATAATATTAGTTTAGATATTGAAACGCTATGATGAGCATTTACTAAAGGTACAAAAAAATTAAGAATAGGAATACCTGATGTTGTAAATATATGCAGAATAACATCTGGCCGTTCCATTAGTATATTATAACATTTTATACCATTACTAGGAATTGATTTAACGTTATCCACTTCATACCTATTACGCGCTACATACAAATAAAATAACAAGGTAAACTTAGTAATTACTGGTGGACCCGCCCTCGTTTCGCTTCGGTAAACCTATGTCGAAACGAAGGTGAAAAAGTAGCTTAAGAACTCCTCACTATATCAGTTATTCACCAGTGAAAGTCCCTTCAAAATTGGTTCTGTTTTAAAGATTAGCTGGATCAAACAGACAGACATACAAACATTTTTAAAATACAAAAGTATCTATGCATTTAGTAAAAAAGCGGTTATTTTAAAGTTACAAACAGACACTTAAATGTTATTTAGTTGTATAGATGTAGATATAGATTCAAAAGTGTTAGTAGCTTTATGTAAAAGGTTTACAAAAGCGAAATTGGCGCGGACTTTTTGCCCATTTTAGGGTATTGGGGGCGCCGTTATAATAAAACGGGGTAGCCTATATCACAATGAACACAATGAAGACGAATCCAATGAGACCTCAGATGTTGAAATTCATCAAGCTGTTTGAGCTATACAGCGTACCAAAGTAATGGCCATACATACACACATAGCTTGAAAGACATCTCTTCTGGCGCAGGCAAAAAAGGGGATGGTAAAGAAAAATAAAAGTGTAATAAAAAAAAGATTTTACTCTTAACATAAATTAGACTATAAAGTAGAAATAATGTGTAAAATCAACAGTAAAGTAAATTTAGCCCGCAGTTTTACGTAAATCTTACAACGAAAATCACCCATTTTCATGTTATTCACATTTTTTCTATAATGTTCTTTAAGTGATTTCATCACTTCAATGATATGCTTAAATATTTACCAAAAACGGCTTTGTAAATTGAATGTTTTTGTTATAAGAATAAGACTTAATAATAGGATTACAAAGGAACCATTTAATGAACACTTAATACAAGTATAGTATCTAGAATCGAGTCAACTTGCATTTTACTGACCTTCATATTTGACCTTTACGCTAATATTATTAATCTATTTCAGACATTTAATCATAAAAGTGCAGGTGACCCTACTCAGATGTCCGTGGGTCCTCCCGAATATATTTAAATGCCTGATATAGAAAAATAATGCCTAAATATCGAGGAAAAATGTTAGATGGCTAAAATTATATTGCCCGGCAATTAATTTACTTAAAACTCAAAATGACCTAACCTTTTACAAATTAATATTTTCATCTTTCACCAACCCAACCAATTTTTCTTCAGGGACTCGCGAATCTTTAAAACAATCCTCAATTTCCATAAGCGTCTTATTTTTCGTCTCCGGCAAATATATAAACAACAAAATAGTTGCAAAACCCGACGCTATACCATAGAACAAGAAAGAGCCATGAATCCCAAATGCTACGAAAAATACTGGAGAAAATTTGAGCATACCCGTACATAATACTAAGAAAACAAATGCTGTAATCACATACGATATTGCTTGGTATCTAATTGATATTAATTCACTGTAAATCGACATACATATAATAATAGGCCCGCTACTAATAGTTAACGAGTAAACAATTAAGAAACCTAGAATGATAAAGGTATTCTCGTAAAGAACTCCAAGATTGAGTAAATACAAATACAGAGAAAATGAAAACATAACTCCGATGCTCAGAAATGATAAAGTAAAGAATAAGGGTCGTAGTTTTAGTGCTTTAGATAGAAAAGAACCTAAGTACATCCCAAATACAGTAACTCCGTCCAGAACTAACATTCCCGTGTACGCAGCGTCTTCGCTTTTGGTGATCTTCTTCAAGACTTCGATAGCGTAAATGCTGCAGACAAACTTCCCAGACACGTTGTACTGGAGCCCGACTAGTATGACGAGGAACAGCGGCATATAGAACTGCTTACTCGTGACCATATTGACCAGAGCAGACCATGTCACTTTATGGTCGTCTCGTCGGTGATCCAGCTGGGACTTGATGAGATCTCTCAGCTCTTGCTCTGCTGCCGAACTAGATCCAAAAAGCCATCTATGAGCTGATTCGGATTCCGCAAACTTTCCCTTACTTGCCAACCATCTAGGAGATTCAGGATAGAAACTGACAGTGAATGTGTAAAGGGAGCAAATGAGGCCAAGAATTGTGATGTATTTCCAGGTAAAAAAGGCCCCAATCGCATTGGCAACCCACATTCCCCAGTAGAAAGTTGTAGATTGGATGTTTAGGTACATATTTCGATGCCTATGACTGCAGTATTCTGGGATAACGTGAAACAGCATGGTAACAGAGCTGGCATTAACGAATCCTTGGATGACCTGGGCTATGAGGATCTGGTAGGGGGATGTGCTGAAGTATAGCAAGGTGAAAACTGTTGACATGGCGATGGAGCAGGCCAGGTAAGGGGACTTTCTTCCGATAAACTGTGACAAGGCAGGCAGGAAGAAAATCCATGGTAATGCTGCGAAATTTGATGTGGAATCTGTGGATGAAAAGAATATTTAAGAAGATAATTTTATCAAATTACTTAAACTAAATGTTTTGTTAGTTACATAAGAAGCCCATTTTATATGGATTAACCTAAAGCAAAATAAGTATTATTTATTGTAAAGGCGTAGAATTCAGCGACCCTTAAAAGGAGGGTCCATGCGAATAGGAGATAACATCTCGAAATTTCATCTTAATTCTTCAAATTCATGACACATAAGTCATCCTTTTTCTATTTAGATCAGTTCCTTCAGATATAGATTCTAAACGGATTCTAGTGTAACTGGGTTTTTAAGAAATTTCAGTCAACTCACAGAGCCAGGAGGCCAGGTCGTCATCGAGGGTGATGGTTTGGTTCCAGTCTCTCCTCAGCTGCGGCACGAGCACCGTGGGCGTGCCCGTGCTCAGACCGTTCATGAAGTACAGCGTCCACACTGCGCTGCTCATGTGCAGCTGGGGATTATTAATATATTTTAAAACAAAGCTACAGTTCTTTATAAAATCATAGGTCAAGAACATAGAATAATAACACAATTCTAAAGTCAAAAGCTTAATTTGGTGAAATTCGGCGTAAAGATATGATTTTTCAGGAAATTAAAAGGTGTTTCGCGCTACATTGCGAGTGTTTTAAATGTCTTAATGACCGTCACCTAAAAATAAAACAACCCAATTGGGCATTTTTCATGTCTTCATGCCTTACGTTGGTAAGGTACTTATAACATTTTATATCATTATATTTTTTATGGCATAAGTTGTGCCCAGGTTGTGCCGTAATTATTAATTAAAGGTAGGGGGTTAAAAAAAGAAATTAGCACCCCTCATAAAATTCAAAATGTATTGAGAGACCTACAAAACATTTTTTTTAATCTTCTCATAAACTGAAAGTACCTAATGATAAAACAATAAAATGATACCGACCTGTTTTAAAAATGGTGTCCATTTATCCGAATCTGTCGACCCCGTGTTCACAGACCTATATTGCGTGGACATTATACATACAGAGTAACTAACTACGAGTAATCAAACATGTAAATAACCACTTGTAAAAAACAAATACCGAGCGAATTCCTATGTCAGCTACCTGTAATTGCCATCAACATTGTATTTACTGACATGATATCTTAACAATTAATCAAATAAATTGAATAAGATATCCAGCTACGAGTAATTTTAATATTTCCTTATAAATTTTCCTTTTTTGGTAAATTATCTATCATTTACTTTATTTGTGTAAAATGTATGTAAGTATTTAATAAAATTTAATGTAAACAAATACTTATTTTATTCGAGTCGAAAATTTTTACAGCATTTAAATAATTATTTTTAAATTTAATTAATTTTCATTATATTATGTTAAATAACTTTCATGTGTATAATTTAATGGTTTGCACTAACTTTGTATAATGTTCAAAATGTTTATAAAAATAAATGTTAGATTGAGAAATCGGTAAACGGGATTTTTTGTTTTTTAATTATTTACGTAGAAATGCCTTCACCACTCTACTTGTATAGGACAATATTTGAACTGATTGTGTATTGTTACAGATAAAGCAAATAAAGTCGAGGATAATAATATGTTAATTTTAAATCTGTTAGTCGCAGTGACATCAAGGTATCGGGAAATTAATGAAGATACTAGGAAAGACTAAACTACCATTCAAAACTTTAAACACGATAATTTGAGTTAAGTAAATATAATGTTTTAGATATTTATTAATAATAGCAGGAATATTAATAAATTATTAACCCTTTATCTGGAACTGCAATTAAGACGATTTTTTTTAATATATTTATTTTCTTCCTATAAAAATATACTATCAACCCGCCACCACTTCGTTTCGAGAAATTAAATTTATGTCACAAAAAGTTTTCTAAAAAAATGATGAATTAAATTGTCTATTAGTGGTCCACACTCGCTTCGCTTTGATAAACCTACGCTTAAATAAACATACTCACAACCCACTCTGGCTAGCGATCTATCTGTAATTATGATCATTATTGCCTACTGCCACGCCAAAAACTGATAAAATTGATTATTCTGATGTTTAAAAAAAACATAGAAACTTAGGTGTTCAAACAGAATAGATTAATAATAATAAAAACAAATAAAAAGGCCAAAACAGACTCTTCTTTATGTAAGAAGTGCTGAAAAGTGAAAAAAAATACTAGTCATTAGCCACTTCATATAAATTCAGATTTAAAAACAGGCATGCGGCAAACAACTGTCTCATTATAGAATTACAGACAGAGTAATCGTGTAATTACCTTGTCAACCAATGTTTCCGCCAGTATTTTGTGTAAAACAGAGTCCAATTTAAGTATACATTAATGTGAGTGTATTAATTAAATCACCAAGGTGATGCTCATGTGTTTTATTGATTTTTCGACCCCGTTCCCTTTCTAGTTAAATGTCGGACTTCATCATCATCACAACCCACTGTCCCACAGCTGGGCTCGGTTCTCTCACAGTACAGATCATAGTCCACTGTCGAGTGATTGTCAGACAAACTACAAACAACTGTATGAGACTTTGACAACTGTATGAGAACTGTCAGGAGTGCAGGTTTGTTCACGATGGTTGATCACCGCAGCAAGTGATATTAGTTTGTAATATAATTGTATATTAGAGCGTGTTGTTTGAACTCAGGAACTCCCGTTCGGGAGACCAACGTTCAAACCAAAATATGAATGATTTTTATGAAGTTATGCCTACAAAATTTTCAACCATGTTATGCTATATTATAATGGCACTAGTTTAACGCGGCGGTAATTTATTTCGATTTTGGTCAGTAAAA
>LGAG01002420.1:78842-91045 GCA_001278395.1 Lerema accius
ATATAAATAAAGATATTCCATATACATATTAATACAGATATTCCATAGATATACAATATAACCATATTAATATCTAAAACAAACTAAACAAGTTAACAAAAACCTTTAAAACCTTAAAAACAACTAAACATTCGCATGTAACGACTTCCCATATAATTCATTGCGTTTTTAATCACGCGAGACTTTCAAGGACGTCTTTTTGTTACTAGTCTTGGTATAAACTATTAAACTGACGTGAATTAGCGATAGGTATGATTCAACACCAGCTGGCCACGGCAACCCTGTAACATGTTACACGCTATAATTGAGTGCGTTAGACAAGCCTCACTTGAATTGCGCAAGCTGCATGGCGCTTTGTCTAAGGGTGGGACGCGAATTTATTCTTAGGTTTTGCACATAGAATTTGTTTTAACATCCTTAGACCTAGAAAGCTATAGATCTGAGTTAAAATCACAGCAATTTGTAATTGGCTATCACTTTACCCTCCTCTTGTGATTTGTTAGCACAATTTAGGTTGTACTACGACTATATTTTTTTTCCTTTATTTATTTTTACGCTATAATATTACAACAACCTAGCGTAATGTATGTTTCTTACTAAACTCCTTCTAATCGGGCAGATCAATTCTTAAATATTTTTGTGGTAAAGAAAGGCGGAGTATAGTCATCAATAAAACTATAAGAAATAAAAGGTTGCTGAATAATGTTCGTTCGGTGTTTTAGTATAAAAAGCTATATAATCATTGTGACTGCGCCCTTATAACACGTTCTGCAATACATGTGGACAGGTCACTCGTGCCTCGCCTTCCCGCGAGCACCACAGCTTATATCGTAAACTATAATGTCTCCATAGATACTGCATACTAGACTCATTTACAAGCAACTTTGTGCTCCTAAACGGACACACATGATTTGAGTTAGGATTACGATAAGAGATTTGAATCTGGGTTTAGAACTGTGGGTACTAATTGAGGTTATGATATACGAATAATATTTAATACATTATTATTACTTCATGACTTAATGGTTGAAGCCGAAATGTCAATGGCTACATATTATGGGTGTTTCATACATAATACAAGCACTAGTTTTAAATATTTAGGAGAGAGATAAGAAGTGATGAGTTGTATAAAAGATTTTTTAGGTAGATAGTCGTATTATTTCAAATTAACAAAAAAGTATTACCTGTAATACTTGTTAAAATAATTTCAAATTTCTCAGTCATGAAGGCTTCGACGCATTATTTATCCTTTTCCGTTAATTAAATGTATAATATTTACTACGGAAAGTCAGCTTTAATTAGTTTCTATTTCCGATGAAGGAGTTGAGTCGTTAAATGGTTATGTTATGCTAATTAGATGTTACACATTTACATTTTCATGATAACTAGGTACGCTGCACTAGACAGCAAGACAAAATTAACGACACCTATGGCGCAGTGGTTACCGTCGTTCAACGGGTGTTAGCTTTGATTCCTAGCGAGGCAAAAAAAAATATTTATAATTAATTGAAATTTTTGTCACCGTTGAATGACAATGTTTTTTGTACGATAAAATTTTATTCATAGAAAATCTTTTCAGTGTCATTAGGACTACAGTGTACTCAAAACAAAGCCTATAAATATTATTCATAGCTCAACCTTTGAAATAATCTACGAAGTTAAACAATGTCTAGAGTTGAATAGGTGTCATTTAATGCCAAAACCCTCATAAGCGTTAGTTCTTGGGTCCAGATATTATAGTTTGATAGCGTTAAACCTAGTCCGAATCTGATGGCATAAACACCTCTAAATAGCTATTACATTAGCATTATAAAGTGAAGGGTTGCGGGGAATATCATTTATTGGGATAACAATAAGCTAAAGCAGCTGCAAGTGAGCCATAGGTATACTTAATTATGGACTCCTACTAACATAGAAAAGAAACGCAAAGAATCACTGCTTTGTTTTCTAATTAAATTTTTACAGCCTTAGATAATAAAAATCTCTTTATACATGGATAGTCTAAATTGATGCTCAAACTAGCTAATCATAGGATCAACTTTAATTTGAAGAATAAATTACAGTTTACTAACTTACCTCCTAACTCTAATTAGGTAAATAATAGGACATCGATTAAAGTTAATTAATAAATCGGGTAGGATATAAATCAATATTATCCAATACGCATATTAAAATCAGTTGAGAAGAACATTATAGCACGAGTCTATGTCAATCGTAATATTGACCGAGTTAAGCAATGCAATCGGGCGCGGTTCGTAAATGGGAGTCCGGTAGTGATTTCCTGTTTCGGAGGTCATGTTAAGTTTTTACGATGAATCTATTAGTATCCTTAGGCAATGCAGACTTTGATTTGGGTTGCCTATCAACTAATTTGCAATAAAGCAGTTTATTTTAGAGCAGACACACTTTTTTAATTATAAGAAGAACTTTGGGCTGCTAACAGGTTTCCGCTTTAAGCTAAACTTATTTGTAATTATAAGTATTTAATTAATTAGGTAATTAACGTCTATGTGCAAAATGTAATTTATTTAGGTGAAGGAAAATAAGGTAAGGAAGCCAGCGCACCTATGGATTCTCCATGACGTTGTCAAAGGCATGTGGAGTCCTCCAATCCACACTTGGCCAACGTGGACTACGGCCTGGACCTTTCACACAGTGAGAAGAGACCTAAACTCAGCAATGGGGCATTATGAATGTAATAATAAATTAATTATTAAGTATGTATATTTGTTGCCTTTTGCTATACGTCTTTCTTTGTTAAGTGATAAGCTTACATCACTTAATTATTGTAATAAACAGGGGTCTAAAAAGAGCGACTAGTAAACGAAATGTATCACTGTCTAAAAGACATTATAAATTTTAAAACAGTCTTAAGTAATCTGTGTTTTCTCACGGTACACTTTCATTATATCCAAGGATGTTACGCATGTCTGATTTATTATAGGAATATTAATGTCGGGCTCAGGTGATGAATGAAAAACCTATGTTGTAGCTGATGACAGTATTAAAGTGTCTTCATTAAAATTCATCTTTGGTAGTAGAAGGTTTGAATAGGTACGTGACACACTGTATAAAACATAAAATGTTACGACGATGTTATACTCATCTCGATTCTATAGAAGTGTAGCAAAGGACGTAAGAACAAAATGTTCGATATTCTTGATAAGATGCGATAGGAAACCTAATAAACTATACTAATTGGGCTATAAACACCTCGAACATTTAGCTTTTCATCTTAGCAAACTCCTTTGTAAGTAGCATTATACATTATACATGTATACATAATGGTACTTTGCTCACTAAAGGACATGAATATGACCCCTTAGGCAGTGCATGATGGTCATTGGGTGGCCCATTTGCACGTATAATCAGCTAAAAACTTTACAGTGAAAAATAAATTGCTAGGAAAATATGGAAGCTACTCATTGCAGATGTTACATGGTATGCTGATTCCTGCATGCATGATTGGATGAATAAATGGACAAATGCATTTCATGAATATAGAGATATTGTAATGGGCTAAGTTTGTAATCACAGCACACAGTGTTATAAAACACGCCAAAGTAACACCTAAGTTAGTGCATATGTATGTTGTATATATTGTCTCATTAATCAATCTATTATGTCATCCAAAACTTTCAAAAATAGGTACATAAAATACCATTAAGACAAAAGTAACGCTTAATTAGTCACTTTACAATTGTACTATAGGGAAGTCAGGGTAACCGCGGTCTGTGGTATGTTCTGTGTAAATTAATTGATTTCATAGTCAGTAAAATAAAACTTCCAATCAAGAAACCTTGAAGTAATATAGATGAATCATGTTAACACACAAATGAGGATTTACACAAAATCAATTTCTTCATTCATATTAAGGCCCTTGATACAATTACGAGTAGGTAGGCGAGGGCGTCACTTCAGAATGTACGTATAAGGCTTTAGTAATTTAGTAAAGTGCGTAATTGGTTCTCAGAATGGCATATCTATGTAGACATAACCTTAATGTACATGAAACGATGTAATATCAATAGAGATCGGAATCTTAATCTTTACGTATGATATTTTCGCTCGAAACATAATTTAACTTGATTAATTTTAGGACATCTACTTTTTGTTTAGGGATTGTAATACTTGCACTATCATTAGTTATTTGTGAAATGATGTAGAAATGAATCCGTAATTTTAAGTTGTCAGTTTCTTATAACTAATTTCATCCTGAATAGTGTACATCCACCTACCATTTAATTTATGACTGAGTGGTTATAAATACTGCTGCACACTTATTTCACTTTAGTATAAGACGTCCATGGGCATTTGCACTTATCAGCTAAAGGAATAAAGGTAAAGATAAGGGATTTAAATAATATCTGCATATATTCGAACCTAATGTTTTATTTCAAGAAAATAATAAATTAAGGACTTAATGTTAAACATTGACATTCTAAGATTACCAAGCATAAGATGTTCCTAGGCCTGTAAAAGTCATATGAGATACCAAAGGTGCTTCAGAGTAAGTGATTGTTTTAATTGTTTGACCAATGTGAGAATTATGAGCAGGTGCAAAAGATTTAGTCACAATAGGAGAAGCATTCGTTACAATTGGTGCAGTATTGTGTGTTGTGTAAGTAACAGGAGAAACAGAGTTGGTCAAAATTGAATGCGATAGCGGAGAAGCAAAACTGTACGTGCCAGGGCTATACAAATAAGAAGTTTGTAATGGAGAAGAATAAACAGTAGGCGTGAGAATTCCATTGTTAGTTATACGAGAATCGTACTTTTTAACTGAAGAGTGTGCAGTATCCAAAGATTTAGCATAGGTTGTTTTTTGAGATCCATCTAGTCCATTAATCTTTGATTCGTGTGTTGATAAAACGGATTCGTATATAGGTGCAGGAGACGCGTAATGAATTTGTGTCGCAGCTTTTCCATAAATCGGTGTGCTAATGGCAGCAGGGTTGTTGATTGAAGAATAGACGGATGATACAGATGTAGAAGGAGAGAAGTGGGTACCGATCACGCCAGCTCTCGCCAGAGCCATTGAGCAAGAGAGGAAAAATATCTGCAAAGAGAAGTACAGTAATATATAGAACTATGAAACAATGAATCTGCTGCTTTAATAGCCTGTCAAAGATTAAGTTTTTCTTTGCTTAATGTTCTTATTGTTACAAGTTAAGTTTCATACAGAAAAAAACTACCATAAGATATTACTAACATGATTGCTTTATATTCATTAATTAAATAAAAGTAAAAATTATGAGGAAGAAGCGTTTTTACCTTCTGAATCATCTTGTAGCTTGTTTCTCAATCCCGAATACAGAGTGACCATTATTATGCCAGTGACAGACTTTTATACAATGAAGGCGCGTCAATTTAATCCTGCTTTTACCTTATTTTGATATAATGAACTATGGATGACAATGAAACCAGTTTTTAACCTTAACCTTTGGTAATTTAATGATTAAAGAATTGCCAAAAACATGTTGAACAATTACTGTATCGTTTCCTTTTTTGATAAACATTTTAACTGCTAAAAGCAATTTTATTAAAAAACGAAAAGAAAATAGTATGAAAAGGGCAGAAATATAGATATAACAATAAATAATTTAGGAGAGACTGATCGAATGACACCGACTTAGCGTAGAGAAATTATTGAATCTCTTAAAAATTCAAATAGCATATTATGTAATTTATTAAGGAAATCTTTGAGTAGCTCTAAACTTATGACTTAACATTTCGTAATATCCGTTAGAAATATCATGTTAATGATGTGGTATCCGAAAAAAATACGAGTTATAGTATCAAGTCTAAATAAAATATAGTTCGAATACGCTTTATAATGTCAGGTTTAGTTCTCACGGGCCGAACAGGATATGAATTGAATTTGAAATGTTAGTACCCATTTAATTGTTATGAAGTAATAAAAATACAAGTATATAAACGTATCACAAAAAGTTAAGATTGATTTTCGTCAAGTTTTTGTTATATATTACATTCCAACCAAGGTCGAGTACTTAATCAGATTACAGTTCACACTAGTATGAAAAAAGATTGGCTCTAATCAATTTAGGCAAGTGCCTTTAGTTATGTTTTACAAAGCAATTAATAATTGTACGTATAAAAGCAAAGGAAACTATAGTCATCCCAGGAAATATATTATTTGGTTGTATCTTAATATTATTTTTCATTATAATTGTGTGGTTGGAACATGAAGCAATTTGTCATTCAAGCAAAATGTTCAAAGCCACACTAAAAAAATCTCACTTCAACATTTTGAAGACTCTATTTTATTGACTGAACTGACTACGGTCAGTAGTGACCAAGGTCTATGCTTCATGATTGTGGAAATATTGACGTGCAAAACATACTCGTACTATTGTCAGTATCTAAGTGCTTTGTATTATAGAAAAGAATAATAAAAGAAGTAAGTGAAAGTTTTAACTTTACCATAGTAAGTAAAATACATAATTATCAGATACTGGGCTTACATCTTTGAATCTACCTTGAAGATTAGATTGAAACCTGAATAATATGGAACATGGAAATCGTTATCATGCGGGTGTCGAGCAGTATTATACGATATTACGGCGGCATAGGTCTCTCGAATGGCCGCATCCAATATTCTTCGATGCATTTCATGCATACGGTAAGGCGCTTACAGGTACACGTACCCTACTAAACCACGTGATATTATGTTAACTGTTTTTGATAAGGTAATTTTAAATGATATACCTACATTATTACAGAACGCGTGAAAAATCTAAAGAATTATTTTAGTCTTACATATTTCATCTTTTGAAATGTGTGATTCAAATAATCTGGGAATCGTATCAGTTTTCATACAGATATTATCTTCACAATTTTTTCCTATAAGTGACGAGTGATGACTCACGTACCTATAGACTATTTATTTTATTTTATTTATTATTTTATAGAAAGCACAAGTTTAAGAAATTCATGGAATATTGGTGCAATGTTTATTGACATTTGGGTGATTGAACAATCAAGTTTTAATGTTATGTCGCCAGTTCGTCTGCTTGGCTGTTAAATAACAGTTTGTAATGGCACTTACTCACGCGCATGGCCAACTTAATCACCGGTTTAAAGTGGTACGTCTGATCGAAACATTGCAGTGTTTTACCAAGAATATGATGCGGTATTTAAAGGACCTTGTTATGTTTTTAAAGCGCTCTCCATAGCAGTAAACAAGGAAAATTTGACTTTTATGTAAGAAATAACTAAGGTAATAAATAGTAAAAAGGAAAAAGAAAATTACAAATTCCATAAAACTCGTACTCCTTTACTAACTTTAATCGGTGTATTATTTGTGGTTTGATAAAATTTCAGTGTTAATAAACCTAGGGAAAATTTCGTCGCAATGTCTTCGTTACATAAGCAAATAGACTTGAATTAACTTTAAAGTAACTAAGTACTTTATATAGTTTTGTTATTCATTATGTCATTAAGTAAGTACCACTTACCGATTTAGTTTAATTACCTATAGTGAATGGATCTAAAATTGATAAAGACTGCGTTGATCTATTACTCCAATTATGTTGATTAGAAATCTTTAATCGGTAATTTAACTAATAATGACCATATTAAGATATAATTAATAGACAAAATTCTAATAACAGAGATTATCTTTTAAAGTTTCATATATTAGCTGATGATGAAAACCGCGATCGAGGTATCTGAAGCAGAAATTGTCTAGAATTTTCTAATTTGTCTAAAACATTATCCGGGTTTAGACCCAAATCAAACCACAAACAATGATTTAAAGGAAATAATTACTGTTATTCCAGACCAGTGCGTCTTGTTGCATAATTTCTGAGAACCTATCACACTATCCTAGTCTAGTCAATGAGCTGTTTATGTTGGTGGTTAGCATGTAAGTTACCATGTGTAGGTGTAACCTAAATTGTGTATTTGTAACAAGCGAGATTGCCATCGTATCCGTCAGTTGATTCATGTAGCTGCTGGTTTGTATTAACTTGATATGAGTCTATTGTATCGTGCAAGGTTGAAGTTCATACTGGTACGTTTTGCAAGCTCTATGAATTTACGTTGAAATGTTCAAGTTCCAATTCAAATCATTTATTTTGTCTTAGGAAATAGCTCACTTAACGAATGTCAAAATTTACAATATAAATATAGTTATAAAAAAAATTAAGAAAAAAATTTTACATCATTACGAAAAAACTTCCTAAAGTCTCTTTAGACTATACCTAAATCGAGCTATTGAAAGTTAAAGCATGTAATGATTGATGTTAATTGAAGACCACTTTAAATGGTTTCATTTATTTATTTACCGGAAAAATTTAATGTTTATTTCTTCCTTAAAGTCAGAAAACGATAAAATATTAGTTGGTTTAACGAGTTGGCACCACGTGACGTGGTTATTTCAAATTTATTAGTGCATAAAGTTTTCACAAATCTGTCGGTTCTTTAAAGTCGTGATTCATTCTTATTGTAATACAGGTACAGTAGATACGTTTCTGTAATAAATTATTTCTTAATTTAAAATTTCTTTACGCTCAGGATTGGTAAGAATCGCTTATTACACTTGAGACTAAAACGACATTTAATCAAAAATATTTTTCCCAAGTACTCGGAACATAATTACCTCAACCATACAAACCCGTGATAAGGCAATGAAAGTTTAATGCGTAGCAGACCTTCAGTGGCGCATCAATAAAACATAGGATGGAAAGTGGCAACCTCTGTCAAACCAGAGTGTACATGTGGCAATCTTTTTTCAACAAGCATTACCTTATGTACACTCTTCGGAAGATCTTTTAGTACTTGAGCGTCTATCAAGATATAAATGATAAATAAGCAGCTGAGCTTTAGACTTATTAATGAAAAGATAATAAAAATAAAAATGGAAAGTCATTTTTGTTATTTATTGAAGCAAGAGATAATTCATTCGCTGAACTTAAAATGAATTTGTTATTTAATACGAGCATAACAAAAAAATCCATAGAAGCCTGTAGGACTCTATCGTGGGCTTTTGATAAGGGAAACCGGAAGTTTTCTTTCTTTCTTATTTAATAGCCAGAATATGTATAGTATACCCCGTTTTTTTCGTCGTGACATAAAAGGTAAACAATCTTGGCACAACTTTTATTTATTTTATTAATTTAAAAAATATTTTGAAGTATTCAGAAATTTATTTTAACATTAAATTATTGTTTATTCTTTAGTTTTTTTTTTTAATTTGTGTCTGTCTTATTTTTTAATCGATAATTACAATAAAAAGACAGTGTAAGATTGTTTACCTTTTATATCACGACGAAAAAACGGGGTATAGGGTATGCTATAGAATCAGTGACGTAAAAGTATAATTCTTAAAAGTATAATACTTAAATATACAAAATATTCAATGAAACTGCAACGTGGAAGTTTTCATAAAACTTTAAAGCTTTGGCAAGAGTAAGAAAAATATTGAATTGGAGTTGAACCATTCTTGCAATTGTGGGTAAACTTTACTGAAACTTGGATATCTAATTTAAAATTTAAGAACTATTACGATTTCCGTACATTTTATAAATAACCTGGATATTCTAGATTCGTTTCTAACAATTACTAAGGAGCAAATGGCATTATTAATTTTGTAGTAAAAATTTTGGGTACTACAAAAAGTACTGCTATTTACCTATTACAAGTTCTATTTTTTTCTAAACTTGTATAAAAAGTTACAGTGCATTTATTAGACACAAGCTGGTTCCTAAATTATATTTATTAAATAGATCTAACATTCTAATAAGCTTAGCATCGACTCAAGCTAGATCATCTAGGGACTCAAAACAGTACCTAGATATACTTAGGTTTGGCCTTTAGATGTTATTCGCCTGATTGTACTAGGACTCAGTATTTTGTAATAGTATACTATGTATAATAGCATTGCATCAATTTCTATTGTTCTTTAAGTCATTCAGAGGTCATTGTCTATGAACAAACACTTTAATTAAAACATTACGTATATTTACGCAAAAAACTACCCGTTATTATGACTCAGTGTTTCTCGCATCATTAAACGTAATTGTTATGACATAGAGTTATTTAATATGAAGCAATTTTGCCGGACGGTTAATTAATAAATTATTATGCATTTTCCGAAAATATCACCTGAGTTTTGACAGGAATTGTGTGTAATTTATTGTACAGTGCAACTGAATTTTGTTTAATAGTATTAAGAGAAAGAAATCTAACCGAAGTATCGAATAACGTGAATTTTCTAGTGGCTGACCCAAAAAATCATCACTACATTAACTACAAAAAATAAGTTTTTGAGGTGGCAGTGATTTGATTGATCCCCACTAGTGGACAGTATTTTATTTTCTAAATTAAACATATTCCGAATATGACTGTATTAAACATAAAATTTATCTTTCTGCACCTCTTCTCCATGTAAACTTTAATTATGCCAAATCTCAAATCTTAAAAGGGATCCGAAGTTGAAACCTTCACGAACATCCGTCCAAATATAGATGTTGACGTTTGACGATAGTAAATGGAAGTATGAAATTGCCGGGAGTATTTGTCTTTGTAGATATTCAAATACTACTAGATCTTTGACTACTACTCTCTATTTCTCTTGTCTTATTTGTATTTCAAGAACACTGTATAGACAATAGTTCAAGTTTCAACATGATCAGAGTCAAATTTTAGTAATTAGTGTGCATTGTATTAGAATTATTTGCCATTTATCGCGAGCATCAATAAGAATTATTTTACCCCTTAATATACATTACCAATTACTTTAATATACATTAGCAATATAAACAGGTTATGTTTGTTTGTTTGGTTGTAGACAGATATCTTCTAAAGTATTAACTAAATTTTTTTTAATCTATGTATATTATACTACCTTACGTTTACGAGATACCTTAAAAAGAAGGTTTTATTTCATATTCAAATAAGAGTAGTACAGAGGTAAAAACTATTTTCAAGCGTTAGTATCGTCGGAATTTAGTTTTTTGGCTACAATAGATCACGCTTGGTCGCAGTGGCCTTTGGGAATATTACCCACACCCACTAGACAATCCTGGGAATTTAGTATTGAGGCACAAAGTCCAATGACCCGCAAAAATAAGAATTTCGGGCAATACGTTGGTAAAGTAAGTTGAAGGTAAGATTTGCTTGGATTTATAGGATCAAAGAACAAAATTTAAAGGAACAAAGGGGTGTGGATATACAACATGGGCGTCGTCATTTAATCCCTAGGAGAGGGGAGGGGACAGGAAATAGGAAAGGTAGGAAAAGAAAACAAAAGTAATAAATACCTTGCATATACTTATTTTTGGGTAAAATAAAACATCAGTAGGTAATTGTCATGTGTGAACTTACAGTTTAATTAATACATGTGTATAGGTAGGTACTACTATACATATTTTTGCACCTTTGTAGGAAGAGTTTGTCGACACACGTGACATGTACCAGTTAAAACCCTACTAAAGATTAAGTCGTACATCTGAAGTGCTTGCAATAATTCGGAATATTTTCTACTTTCAAGTAACTTTACCGTACTAAATAGGTTCATAACTTACTCCTTACCAAGTGTATAACACCCTCATGCATTATATTACACTTGAAGCTTATAAGCGTGTTTGGCAACTACCCAGCTAAGGTGGCGATCATTGCGGCGAGGAGGCTCTACACGACTAGGCGTTGGCAAACAGAATGCCTTGGTAATGCCAACAGATGAACTAAGCTCGCTTCTTTTGTTTAAGATAAGATAATAATGATATTTCTCTGTGAAATTTCTGTAACAGGATGCATTGAATGTGAGGCGACATTGTACTATAGGCAGATGTCTATAGATATCGGATAGATGCCTATAGATTCGATAGATATAGGACATTTTAGCTACGTGAAACAAAATTGTTAACACAAAAATTCTTTAAAGTATCAGTTTTCTACGTATTCTTAGCTGGAAGGCTATCAGGCTCAGCTGGCTCAGGTTATCAGGTAGCTTTCACTAATAAAAGTATGCTAACCTGATCATGGGATTTTATTTATGGAAAAACCGATAATGTTGCAGGTGACTCAGGACATGGTAGGTGAATATAGTCGTTATCATCAGAAACACCCAAAGTATTGTTGAAGCATAATTGGCCAAGGAAGAGTCGAGAAGAAAGAACGATGACAAAGATAAAAACATGTCATGACATGTCTAAAGTAGTCACAAAAAGATAACAGAT
>LGAG01002420.1:91700-135632 GCA_001278395.1 Lerema accius
AGTATGTTAACCGGATTATGGGATTTTATTTATGGAAATAGCCAATAGTTCTACGTGACACACGAAATGGTAGGTACTCATTGTTGTCCATGAACATCGTTAACGTAACCTAATTATGGATGACGCGATGTTGGCCACAGAAGAAACGAGAAGAAAGAAAGAACGACGACAAAGAAAAATCATGTCATGACATGTCTGGAGTAGTCACAAAAAGATAGCAGATGATCATAACATTTGTGAAATATAGAGGAATATTTTTGAACGCTACATTATTCCGATGGCAAATCTAAGCTCTTTGTTTCCATGGATACAGTTGACCACACAAAGGGTTCATATTGAATATCAAACACTACAAATGTAGTTCAGAACACAGTTCGTCCATTCGTAACATTATTGGTAAATTCTATTTCAGACTTTGTCCATTATTGCTACTAGGCAGTACAAATATCTTACACCTAGAGTTAGTAAGTCTTTTTATTATTTTTTAAATTATAGATAATATCTTTCCGTAATTAAGTACCAACTTTAATTAATGCTGAGATTATCTTAAGGTCTTTTGATATTGTTGTAGTATTTTTAACATGGCTGATGTAGTAGGCAGTCATAAATAAAGATAAAATGTCTGTCCTTTTTTCTCTTTGCCTATTTTTTACTTCCTTAGCTAAAAGAAGTTCATTTTAATATGTCACGACTGATTTCAATTCAAGAAAATAAGTGTTTTAAGAAAGGTTGCAGCTAGTACTTTGATCCAAAAATCAAACATTTCATAAATAAAGTAGTACCTACGAGTAATACCACGATTTCACGTACATTTGATTATATCAATAGCAACATAAACCGCCTTGTATTACTCGTACTAGGTCAAAAGCTAATATATTGGCATAATAATTAAGAATCAGGTATCTATTAATAATATTAATAGTGTACATAAATGATTACAGAATTAACGCATGCCATGTAAGTAAATGTTCGAGTTTATTAAAACATTAATGAGAATAATTATTGTTTGTTATGCATACATTTATAAACTGGTTTGACTACTACTTCTGAAGTTTTATTTGTGTACAGACGTACATGTCACGTCACGTCAGACGTACATGTCACGTCACGTCAGACGTACATGTCACGTCACGTCAGACGTACACATGTCACGTCACGTCAAAATATAATTTTAAAACCGTGAATTTTTTAATCAATGATACATAAAGGTCATCTGTTGAAAATAGTCACTCATGAATTAAGGCTTAAAGAAATCCAGGGGTTTTAATAAGAGTCAAGAAATTCGCTACCAATTATTTCTTTAAAAAAACATTCACAGTCTGTTTAAGAAATAACACGAATGAACCGTCATAAATGTATGTACTTAATTATTATATTTAAAACTACCTACTGTAGCCGCATTTTATGACATTAATATTCTCAATCAGAATGCAAAAAACAATAATTCACTTATAGGTAAAAAGGTAAGTATCGTCACGCAATCTACTTAGAGTTTGATTATAATTGAAACTATGTTTAACGGCATAATAAAAGCAACTAGCTCGGGGCTACATCTATTACGAAGTCGTGTTGTTATTAAGTAAATGTCCACACATATTACAGCATACAATTTTATCAAATTACCACATAACAGGAGCTCTGAATAAGATCTTAAAGGTCCTGTTGACATTTGCGAGGCCTTCGATCGTTATGTTGGTCAATGTAA
This sequence comes from Lerema accius, assembly GCA_001278395.1. Classification (NCBI taxonomy): domain Eukaryota; kingdom Metazoa; phylum Arthropoda; class Insecta; order Lepidoptera; family Hesperiidae; genus Lerema; species Lerema accius. The sequence goes on from LGAG01002420.1 coordinate 93,406, forward strand.
CTCACATGTCGTTTAATTAACGAAAATTGTAAGCAAATTGGAGTTTATGTTTAGTAGCAAGATAGTTGGTACTACGTCCAGGAACTTAGCACCACAGTTTCGAGGTACAACAATTTTGAAGCTTGTTCCGGTTTGTTCTACATTGTTCCAAAACGGTTTAGGGCTGAGACTGGAACTTTCAGAGAAAATGACAAAAAACACTTTTAAGCTGGCACCACACTTTGAAGGTATCGCAATTTTAAAGGTTTTTCTAGGTTATTCTAGCATTGTTCTGTATTGTTCCAAAATATTGCGTTCGAAAATCAATTATTTCTGCTTAATTTTACGAAAATCTATTTGTACTTGGCACTAAACTTTGAAGGTATCGCAGTTTTGAAGGTTGTTCCAAGATTTTCACGAAAAAAGTGATGAAATTCAAATTAAAATCAGTGGCGGAAAACTTAGCGTGGTATTGGAAATTGGAAATGTATTTAAAGTCTATTTAAACATTTCGAGCATTCGTTCGACACTGATCGAGGTAATAGTTAGGTATCTAATAGATGACAATGATCAAGTTAGGTAACAGTTATCTAATAGATGCCACTGATCAAGTTAGGTAAAGCAGAAATAATAAAATGCGTAGCAATTATTTCCCGATTTACAAGGACTCTGCACCTTTAACGTTTAAAATATACGAAGGCAATTTTTTTACTCCGAAAAACACAAAGAGGAAATCGACATCCAAATATTCTCCGTAATGTTCTCAAAGAAGTGTGTTATCCGGATATCCTTAATTAGCTAACGAGGTAAGTTAATTATGGCTTTTACCCTTCTCACTAAAAGGAGCCCTGACTCTAACAGCAGGATAAATGTTTGAAGAAAAACCATTGAGAGGTTTTGTTGGCTTTAAAAATAACTATCTCATCACAATAGTTTTAGTAAGGGTAAAACTTTTGCAGGCCTGGCTTACTATAAGTATATCGTCTATTAATTTTTTTATACCTTGACAAAGGAGACCGGGCAGACGTTCTATGACATATTTTACCTTGTATAGTTTGAGGGGTTTCTTAGCTATCCGCATCAGGTTTACCTGAATAAAAACAATTATTTTCCCTTATTCTTAGTTCGTTATATTGGACAACTTTTGTCCGTCGATAATAAGAGTATTACAATGGACCTTCTATAAGGACGTTCATTTCATGCTTTTATTCCGGTATGAGGGTTGACGTGTAGTAATCAATTTGTACAATGTGCGTAACTAAGATTTTTTTTATTCACTTACCTACTAATACATTTGAAGCGCGTATATCAATGAAAATTGTTCTGACTGTCGTGAGAAAATCAATTAATTAGTTTTACATTGTAAGCACTCTCGTAGGAGAATTTTTTATGTTCGTATATCATTGTTATTGCTGAATAAGGGCACTCAATATTTACACGGTATGTCAATCATGTCGGTGTTATTATTAATTACCGAATGCTATGTCACTTTACGTATATCTATGTTATGTGATATATGCTGAGAATTTAAACGCTTAAGTTGAACAGTCATTTATTGGAATATTTCATCGCAAATAACAGTTCGTGGCTTCCAATATCTCGGGATAGAGTTAAAGATTTTATAATTTTGTTTTGAAAATGTCGATAAAATAAACTGCAGCATTGTACCTACACGATAAAAAAAATTGTTTAAAGTTGACAAATGCGGGTGACGTCGGTTATTGCATACTCTAGTATAGTATCTTTTAAAAATTGTCGGTCTGTACCCGTTTACAATACAGAGCAGCTACATCCTACAATTGACTAGATTTACTTATAAAAAAATAACTGCCATAGAGTCAAATTCACCAAAGATCGCAGACAAAATTCTACATATTGCATAACTAGCTTGTAAAGAGTGACTTCGTTCGTACGCTGGTAACAAGCAGCTTAGCGATGCCATAAAAGATGTTGTTGAACTTCACACATGCTCTCACCTTGAACTATATTCGTGAGCCCCGTCACGGCAAGCGAATGGCGAATATTAATGGTTGTCGTGGCGATGTAACGTTGATACTGTTTCATTGACGAAACTGTGAGAAATTGTGAGTAACGTAAACAAATATATTGCTTTAGATTTAGAGAATTTAATTGTTGCTTTTGTACACAAGTAATCAGTTGCTTTGTGTACACAAACACTAGTAATGTAAATAAATATGCTCGCTAAAGTACGGATAAATATATTGGTGATTTTGTGTACTCAATAATTATTTTGTGTACACAAGGAATCAGTTTGTGTACACAAAATTTATGTGTGGGTGCCATAGACATTTGGACCAAGAACAAAGATTAAGACTCATATTATTTCCAATCCCTGCATCTATCGAAATCGATCCCAGGACCTTTTGAACCACGGAGTGGTAACTATTGTACCATACGGGATTATGCTAAGAATATACTACATTTATACCGCCCTTGTTAAAATATTTATTAAGTCGTGACCATATCAAAATGATCATACCAATCGGGCCATACATACACTGCTCCTCCTAATGAGAATGTCGATATAAGGCTTATAATCCTACTAATATTATAAATTTGAAAGTTTGTAAAGATGTTTGGATGTTTGGTTGGATGTTTAGATGTTTGGATATTTGGATGTTTGTAAGTCCTTTACACTCTAGCCGCTGAACAGAATAAGCTAAAACTTGGCACACCGATAGTTTAGATCCAGGAACTGTTAACAGCACATAGGATAGATTTAGATTAGTGTCCCGATTATAGGTTCTCTTGGGATAAATCCAATATATTTTTTAACACTCTTACGCGGGCGAAACCGCGGGAGTTGTCTAGTCTCTTAATAAAAAATGTGAATTGAGTGCCTTAAAATAAGGCATTTCAATTTTGTTGCCTTTTTAGTTTAAGTGAATGATCACATCACATACATAGTTCAGTCGTCAAGTAGTATGACCATTTAGAAAATGTTAATACTGTAATAGTTATATTTTATTCGACTACTACGGAATATTTTTATGATATGCCTTATCGGAATTTAAGTTCTTCAGATGTTTGTTTTTTTATGAACGAATTAAATGATTTTATCTGTGATTATAACATTTTTAATGCTCGATTTAAAGCTATTCTGCATTTTTAAACATGGTATACAAAATTTGCATTAAATTATTAATTCACCATCTGGTTGCTAACTTTGTGACCCATAATATAGCATAATTATAAATTATTAATACATTCAAGTGTTAATATAGAGGTAAACACAGAGCAAGAAGTATAATTTAAAATATTTTTTTTCGGTGGTTAGGGACGTCGTTATAAAAAAATAGACTATGTCATTTTTACCATGGATACGAATTCAATGACAACTCATATATTAAAATTCCTCAAGCTGTTTGGTCTATAGACCGTTCCAAAGAAACTAATATACATACATACAGTCAAAAACATTGCACTCCTTTCAAAAGAAGTAATTTACTGCAAATAAATTACTTAATATTGTCTAAAAATTGTGTATAACATGTACAGAAACGATTTTATTATCAGAAAATCCGCCTCATTTTCTAAGGGTTGTGGGCTAAAATTGAATGAAACTTATTTTATTTCCCAGGTGCGACCTGAATGCCTTGTACTGCTTATAACATTAATCACTTCGCGACTGACTATTACGTGTCGTAACCGTGTTTATCCTAAAGATTTAATCCACATGTCATGTATGTTCATGTCGAATTAATGACATATGGCCTTAAACTCTCTATGTAGTTAGCTGTGTCTACTATCAAAACATTTGGACACTATTTTTATCCATAAATAAAGATAGGTAGCAAATGGTTGATAAGCAATCGATTTCTATCATCCACTATCCATCGGCTAACATTATTTTGATAATTGTTTAAAACATTTATTTGCGAAGTTTCATCTGCAGTCTACCCGGATCAAAATAAATTAAGAAAGTCTAGTCTAGGGAAGTTCATAAGATCATGTTTTTCTAGGTTTCCATTTAAAAATTATTGCTTTATTTCAAAATTCCGGTTGAGTAAAGTAACGCAGTATTCGACCCATGTTTTTTAATGGGTCTCACTCAATTCATGGGTACGGCTCTTATTTACGAGTTATTTATTGTTACACCGAAGATAGATCTCGAATGGGGTCATCAATTAAGTCTGCGGTGGTTCTGCTATCAATATCATATTCAACACGTTCATGATCGTGTTTTCGGCCGTCTAACAGAACTCACTCTTCCAGAACATTAGCGCTATGAAACTAATAGCGTAGTTCACGTTTGTTAGTGGTAGCTAGTCCGAACATGTATCAGTAGATTATTTAATTGAATTTTTATTGTACCTGCATCGTTGGCCATGACAAAATATCATTGTTTTTTTCACTAACTGAACTATAACAGAATATCATTATTTGATTTTTTTGGTAAAAATGAATGAGAAATACCAGATTACATTTAGTATTCTTCAGATAATCTCGCAAAACAGAATATTACGTACAAACATTTTGCTTTCTAATTTAAAACTCATACCGCGTTCCATATTGCAAACCTATTCAAAAGCAATTTCCGGAACCTTTTTTAAGGATCACAGACCTTGGTACTATGCTTTTCAAGTAGATTTTATTATCAAAAAATATTGAGATAGCAAGTAGAAATAAAAAATAAGCATTAGGTACATCTGTTTATTACATATTAACTGGTCACATCAAAAATATTTTGTTTTTATAACAAGTTTATGTCTCATAATAAAAAGATTTTTAGGATAGGAGAAATCAGGACGTAGCTACGCGTAAGTACGAACGTAGTAAGCAGATGTCTTCTTAGCCTAACTCAAGCTAATTCTAATATCAATAAACCCTCCGTAATAAGTAGGTACTCAAAATTAATGTAGTGGTATTACAGGAAATCTCACGGTTAATACGCAACATTTGCAACCTAAAATGTTTGCGATGAGGAAGTTGTTGGATACGGCAATTATCATGTAAAAGATTCCACTTTTACAGATTATTTTGTAATTGCGCGTATTTGCGGATAACTTACAGTTTAGTAATTAATGTTTCGAAAGCCTATTAGTTAATCCAGCGATTTATTACGATGTTTTTTCTGCCAATTAAAATACATGACAGGACAAGAGCTGATTTAATGTTATGACATTTTATTCAATGCTCAATGAAGCAAGATACCGTATAGTAAAATATTATATTTACCTAACTTTATCTTTTCTAATAAAATTATTGGTTCTCATAGTTTTAAATTTGACTCAATTAATTTTTATTTTGAGGCAGTACATGGATGGTACCTATCGTATTAATTTTCCTTAAAAAAGTCTTTGAGAATTTATAATGAAACGCCATAAAGTGGGTCAAAGCGGATTGTGGGTCATAAGCTGTTCCATTTCAATGGACTCAAAGTCGCAAACAGAATAGGATATGTTAGATCAACGCCTATAAAAGTTTTAAATTATTTAGTAATCATTTAGGTATATGGAAAGTCAGTGTCTTAATAGATTTTTCCTGCTTTCTTTGATAATTTTACTAAACATATAACACACACATGCAGTAAGACATACACACAAACATGCACACATACACAAACACGACATACTCTTCACATAATGTTAACAGAGGCATAATAAAGCTTTTTAAAATTGCGGTTGGTTTTTACATAGTAAGTAGGTACCTACATAGGTGTAATCTTTTCATGTTTGGCTTGAAGCGGGACCTCACCTACATGTTAACCGTGAAGGATGTTGCTTCAAAGTTACCTCGGGTTTTGGTTTGAAAAGTGCTGCGGTGACACTTACAAGCATTCCATCACTGTCCACGTCCGAAACGATTGTATCTGTACTGCGAAACCAAGAAATGTCCAGATGTGTTTGATTTACGTAAATGTACATGAGAGATAATGCGATTCTCCATTTATAAAAGTGTCATTGCTGTTGAAATTTTTCCGAGGTTTAGCGTGGACCTTTGAAATAGGAATAGTTGCAAAAACTCATTTCCATCACAAAAATATAAACCACTCCGGAGTAAAAACATTTTTTTAAACAGCCTTATTTACTTCTGTGATTTTTTTACACTTACTTTTTTAATTTCCAAAAAAACGATTTTTAAATAATCCGCCAATGGAAAAAGTTTGAATCGAAGTAAGCTTTTTTGGCTTATCTGTTCTGGCAGCGTTCTGTTGGCGTATTTGTTCTATAGCTTATTTCACGTTTTAGTTCAGGACAACATTCTTTTGTACAATATTCGAGATTTTTTTTTAAAACTACTCGTACCTACATTGCACTAGTTGAATTTATATCTTCATTCATTTAGACATGCCTATGAATGATAGAGGCTTTTAAATTTAAAATTTATGAATAGGCGTACGTGAATGTCTAAATACGGTATACAAAGACAGCGTATTTCAAAACTGCTAAATGTTGATAAAGAGGCGTTTCATCGGCTGACTCAGTGCGTTGAGTACTGCTCTAGTTTATTGCCATTGCGTAAAAATTACTGGAATGGAATTGATAATTTGGGTTATATTTCGGCAATAAGGAAGAATAAGTTAACAACTGTTAATTTGTATTACAATCTAATTGATTTAAGCAAGTTATCATAATAAACGAAAATCTCGTCTTTTTAAAATTTGGGGTGAATTCTGTATTTGGTAGCTTTTGATTCTCCCACGACACAAATGAAATGACACTCAATATAATATTTAATCCGCTAAAGTCGTTTGAGCTGTAAAGAAAGCCAAAGAGCATTCAAGGCCCCCAACATTTGCTTAAAGTTTTTTTATACTTATCAACTTAATCGTTGAAACTCATTCGTCATCCAGGTATTTTATTTTTAACAACTGAGCTTTTTATGCTCACAATTTCAGACTCTTTTTATTTTGTTGATTCGAAATAAAGGTTATAATCTATTTCTAAACTACTTCTAAACATGTATGCTACCTCTGCATACCTACTACTATTATAATACTCAATTGCCAATATGCAATTAAAAAATCATATTTCCATGTCAAACATAATAGGCTCCAATTCGTTGTACGATCGATTTATCTTATCTACAGTTTGTCCAAAGACCATGTAATAAATTGGTATAGACGTCTACTGCCGGTAGGGTGTTGAAATAGTGCGATCAAAAGCGTTATGTTATGGGTGACATTCTTAAGTTGCTTAATAATGGTGGGTATTGAGTTATCACTTATATTTTGAATAACCTATAATACTTATATCCTTTTCATTATTTTCTTCTAATGACTAATTATATTAGTCATTTTATTTTTACAGAATTACCGCACAGAACCTATAGAGGTATGTTTTTTTGTACGTGTAATTGAAACTTTTATTTCAACTAGAGGATCCGCTAAGTGGTTGAAATTCGACCATGAGTTATTATGTCAACCAATAGATATAGACTCATCCAAAAACTTGGTTGTCAGATGTCAATGTTAACTTCAATATCACTTGACTTTTCTATATTAAGACGATTGTGTGTTGTGTCATAAAAATCGTGTTTTAAAATTATTTGTTCGGACGCAAAAAGAAATTCGTCATTATACTCGTAAGTATGACATACCAATTATTTTCAAGAATGTTATTTATTTTTTGTCTAAAACTACAGAATTCACGATTACATTATAGTTACGAAAATTTATACTTCGCACATTGTCTTATCCAATTAAGCACCGTATCAGTCTGTAATGTGTTCATATTTTATCTTGTAATTTTAAGTATGTGTCAATTATTAATAGCTTTTAAAATTGCATGAACGTATGTACATTCCAGTTCCGTACATTTAATACATACTAAAATTGTTTTGATTGCGTTATATCTCGAATTAGAGTAAGCCTGCTTTTAGATTGGACAAGTTATTTTTAAGTAACTCAACTATGTATTAAGTGTATGTGGTCTCCTGAGAGCTAACTAGTAGATTTCCTTTTTGTAATAACTTAATGGACATTGCGAATTTGTGTAATATAAATGCAAAACATGTTTCAGTAATGTGGGAGTATTTTAAATGTCATTAGTAGTAGGGAACAAAAAATATGCAATGCGTATACGGAATGATATTAAGGTTTCATTACAGTGATTTATTTATAACCAAACGCAATGTATTTAGTAGATGCTGATGTGTTTTAAGATCAGATAGCAACTGAATAGAAGAGCCACCTGGTGGTCGTAATCGTAACCAATTAACTGCAGTTACTGATGTTACTAAAGCGGTGAAAATCAATAAACTAGATAACACGGTGAAAATAATAAAAGTAAGATCATTGGTTGAATTTAACATTCCAAATTTTAACAAGTTTGATAATAAAATTTAATTAGTGAAGAAGAAGACAGGATTAAGAGATAAGAGGGTAGAAGAAGGACAAAGCAAAGAGAAATTGACTAAGCTGTTAAAGAACTTTAATTTTCTTGCTTGGCAACGCGTCGCTAATGACCAAAGAACAACGAAAATACATTGGTAATGACCTTGATGTTATTGATATCGATGACGATGACAAGTGATCCGTTGACGTGTCATTTAAGAAGCCATTTCATATAACGTCATCGTTATCAAAACGTGCCATTACCTATTGCGCTTTTCTGTTATTGCTTCCTTCTCATAACAGCATAATTATTTCTGAACTTATCATATAAACCGAAATGACCAATCTTACAAATCACGTTTATTAACATTTGTAAAGGGCCATTTCGTAACTTCCCGCCGCGAGTGTGACGGTGTACGGAATGGCATTAATTATATCTATCTAGACCATACACGGCATGTGCGAGTTATGCCCTGCCCCGTAACGATTGACGTGCAGTATGATTAGGTTTTGTAACTTACGTAATAAATAGTTCTTGGTTAAGACTGGAGCGCTCATAGCCTGCTTCTATTTCAGCAACTCTGGGCGTAGTCGATGGTTTTTTGGGTTGGCTGGAGGTAAGTCTTGCAATCGTTTAGCTGTCTTCTACAGCTTATGCCTTCAGGGTGATTAAAACCTCCCTCATTGGTGTCAGCCACTACGTACCGAGCTATGAATCTACTCAAGGATGATGTAGTGCAATAATACCTCAATCTTTTTCTAATATAAAAAACGATGTTCGTGTCTTAAAATAGCCTAGTAGGAGTAAAGTAGAAAGTATCAACTATCTACTATGCTATTCAAGATTTTTTTTTACCTTACCGAGACATTTAGGAAATTCACCTACGATGTCTTTATTCATTGAAGCAAGCTATTAATTTCTAACATGAACACAACAGTAATTTATTAGATGTGTATGCAGGGTTCGTAATTGTGCTAATTCATATTTAAACCAATTTTATGTTTATCACTGCTTGTTTACTTTATAATCCGAAATTGGGTCAAAATATTACGAAATTGCCATTTACAGAGTAGAATGTCAACTGAGTTCTATGTAAAACATGTTGATATTTAAGAATAAGTGCAAAGCTGATGTAAAAAACTTGACTTGAATGTTAAGTCAAGTTGCAAGAATTATGATTTTGTAGTTAAATGTATGTGAAACACTTAATTTACTGTTAACAATTTTATTTACGTCGTTTGCTTCAAATAACTTCTCTTTTATCATTCGAAGATAATTATCCATTTCTTTGGCCCTACTCTATAGTCCAAAAAAACTTTACAGATTTAAACATATTATGGGGCGTTATTGGATTTGTCTCTAATGTAACAGTGACGTCATCTGCATTTTTTTTAAATACCAGTCAGGATTTTTGTTTTTCTACATTATAAGTTTTTTTAGCAACACTCAAGTTGACTGGAATTCAAGTTTGTATGATATTTTGTCGTGTTTAGCTCCTCTTGCACAACATCCGTAGGTGTCGCATTCTACTTATCCTACTTCATCACTCCTTTAAACCAAAGAGTATGTACTACCTCCATTACTATTTCGCAAGATTTGGAAAACCCGTTCCTAGTGAGTATTAGGGATGTCCCAATGCAAGCGTAAGACAAATAGAAGTCTGTCTCTCAACCCACTGTAGCGTTATACAAATGGGCGAAGATAGTAATGTTTCATCATTATTAAGTAAGCGATATTGAAATGTTTCCTATGATCACCACTAAAAATAAAAGCGAGAGGAAATTCTTACAACTAGCTTTACGACCATGCAAAAAGACATAGTAGTATGTTTAATAGATTACTTAATTGTGCAGCCAGAAGATCTTAGTAGGCAATTAAGGCCATTAGGGACATGATTATGAATCGTGATAAAAAAACATACGTTTCTTAGCTTAAAGAATATCAGAGTTTGAAAGGGACGTATGTAGTAAAATCTGGCTTTTAAGTCGCAATATTTGACGGGGTAAAACTGAATTACAACTAGCGCAAGCAACTGGTACATCCCTAGTACCTACACATGAGTTTATCTAGTTACAAATCTAGATCGCTTAGCTAGACTTTTGTGGTGAAAGGTCACACAAACTCGTTTGTTGCTTGAGTAATGATTAGTTCTGTGAAACTGATCGGGATACCGAACCAACGTGCTATAAATATTAATTCAATTATAATTATACCTTTTAAGTGGTATGAATAGCTCCGATGGTATCTCAAAATTAAGTTAAGAAATGTTTGTAGGTTTTTAACAATTATAAAAATTTTATAATAGAAAAAAAAATACCCGACTGGTCACAATTGAGAGATACAATAAAAATTGCCACTTACACAATGGACATGAATCCAATAAAAATTAAAATGTGGTTTTATGAATTTTAATTAGTTTCAAGAAAATATTTTAAGATGGGATTAAAATTATTTTACCCTATATACTACCTCTTGTAATCATAAATTTACTACGGTTACATTTTTGTCCACCACTTAGAGGAGTTATTCTTCGTATTTTCAATTTCATACACTTGGTTCTACTGTAGCACTTTCCTCGTATGGGATGATAAATTCAATTTGCTCCAACAGTTCTCAGTAAAGCTTTGTAAAAAGTAAGGAGATTTTATACGAAAATAGTGTCGGCCCACTGCCCTATTTATTATAGAGATCTACTGTCAGACGCACTATTATTATATTTATCGCAATGGAAGTAGGAAACCTACAAAATTAATTGAACATAACATTATTACCTGAATAAAATAAAAAAGACCTAAAATATATAAACAAATAATATATATATCTAAAAAATCCAAGGTAGGCATAGCACCAAGCACTAGCAGCATTTTCCCGCTGAATTGTTAGACTAATTCGTTGGGCAAAATAGCTGCCAGCGTTCTAGTCCCCCGAAATATGGATTTGTCATTTCGACATGTCTTCATCTTAGTAGGAAACTGATTTGCTATTAAGTAGCATTTATTAATGTAAGACCCTCTGCCAATGAAAGAAATACTTATTAAGACTATGTCTGATTTATTATTACACTCATAGGCTGGAGCCTAAAAAAAATGATAATTATTATGAATATTTGAATCTGTTATTTTTCCGTACTTTTCTACGAGTACCTATATGTCAACAGTGCTTTGTATCTTTGTCATATTCAACAATCAATTATCGTTGATGACAAAAATGCAGTCCTTAAAAATAAATTCAAAATTAGCCTATTAATCAACAATCTTTTGAAAAATAAGATTTCACGTAGGTACAGTTAGTTGTTAATGAATCATCGTTCAGTGATCTATGTGTGATGTAACGGATACACGATCCGAGTTCAATGGTCGAAGAGGTTCAAGGTGATATCTACTCATCTCCGTAATGTTTTATTCATCAAAATGCGATGTCATGGATCGTAGATTTATTTTTCGTGGATGTGGCGTCTTATTGTCTAATATTTTGGTATCATTGAGGGTGATCTGTGTTAAAAAAGCATGAGTAAACTAAAAATAACTTGTTAAATTCATTATTTGAAAGGTTGGTTGTGACTAAAGTAAGTATTTCAGTGATGAAGATTCTTAGAAAAACTACTTTAAAGTATTTTTTTTTTTATTAGTCACAAAAAATGCTGGGCAAAAATTATCATAATCACAACTTTCCTTGATAAAAATAAGACAGGCTGATATTCGTCTATGGATGACTTTAAAATGTAGGTAATATGTTTTAGTACCACATCCAATAATAACGAATCTTAGCCAGTAGATGAGCCCATGTTGCTATTTAATAAGGTGCGTTCAACTGGGTCATTCAGTCTAGTTCAAGGTGATCAGTATGTAGCTTGCTTTTATTTCGTTTTTGTACTGAGGTAAGAGGTTGTTTATGTGTACGTAACATCCAAAACAATTTGGTTAATTAAGGATAAACAAACAAATAGATTAAATCGGTTAAACCTTAAGCGTATCGCTAGATCGCCACATTTACGGAAGCCTACTCGATTGTCTGTAATGACAATTTCTTTGGCATGCACTACAGATCAAATGACTTGGCGGATTTCAAGATAATAAGGTATCATGGAATTTTTTTTGTGAGAGTGACATAAGCTATATGGTTTTTCATTATTATCCCCTCTCAGTTTTAGTGGTCGTGTTTTTTTTTGTTTTTGAATAATCCTAGTTCTAATGTTTCAAGTTTACCTTTATGTTGACTAAATCAATCTATAGAAGATTGGTGTAAACATGTTGTACGCATTACCATGTATGTATTGTTATTTATCTTAAACTGTGGCGCTGCCCTTAAGGGTTGGGCTTCGGAGGAATAGCCACAAAAACCATAATGGGTACAGATTATCGGAGAAAGCTTTTCTTTCTATCTTACTGTTCTTTTATTTTTATAGTGCCTCTTATTGTTTTACATTATTTTACGTCTATACAGGGTTAATTTTAATTAGCGCATCACCCTTTGCAGGCAGCTTCTCCACATCAATCCCAACAACATTTGTTCTACCACTTTTTGAAATTAATAAATTTTAAAATTTTAATTTTCTCATACAAAAATAATGTGTTGCTTCTGAACTAGGATTGCTCTGCGCATACGTTGAATGAATGCGGGCGGCGAGGTAGGGGCGCCCGGGAGTTGTCATTTTAGCTACTCCTTGCAAAATACAGAGTAATAAATAACAGAGGGAGCAAACATTTTTTTGTTTATTGTTTTTTTGGTTATTTATCGAGCTATGTAAAAAGTGGTAGAACAAATGTTGTTGGGATTGATGTGGAGAAGCTGCCTGCAAAGGGTGATGCGCTAATTAAAATTTACCCTGTATATACATATTATATGGGGAATTACATCTAATGCACAAATCCTTCGATTGCTAAAGGAGAATAAAACACATTTCTGAAAAATATACCTGTAATTTAGTTCAATGTTTAGCCTTTTGTAAAATTTGAATATTCCTGAGAAAGGGAGCGATGAGAGAAAAATAGCTGGTAAAAGTATTTTTGGAGCTAAATTGAGTAGTGCTCCATTCTTGTAACAAAAGAGACAGCGAGAGCCCCTGGGGTTATTTCTTGTAGTGTATAGTAAAGAAAACCATAGACTATGATGATAATAATATATACTTTACTCGGAGACAGAGATACCTAAAATGAAGTCCTTTTCACCCGAAAATATAGGGAATGTCAAGTAGAATAACAATTGTGCTAAATTCATACTTGTTATTAATAGTACAAGTTTAGTTAATTAACCATTGTGATTATTCCGTGTCAAGGCAATTTATTTCGTTGACAGACTTTATGGCGCATGTTGAAATTGTTTTAATTATATCTTTGTTTTCATAATTTTATTTAAATACAACTCTTGCGAGAGAAGGCTTTGAAACAACTGCTTTATTTTTAAGCTACTTAAATGCTTTAATGTTTATTTAATTGCAGAAGATTGGCCATTTTCGAGGCACGTAGTTAAACTTATTTTTATTCGGGCAACAAATTTAAATTTACACGAAAAGTTGTATTATAAGGACTGGCCTTTGTACATACATACAGAGGAATATAATACATATAATTATATTGATAGACGAACGGACAGACAGAATATGTATAAGGCGTTCATTTATGAACTTTTAAGCAGCCTTAACATTGGAATTTATACTGTTTGTAACGCTGTTATTATAAGTTGCCTAAATACCTCGAATAAAAAATCATTCCACGTGTTTATCAGATATGTCAAACACAGTTCTACAAGATCAAACATTTTTATCAAACACGTAATCTACAATATATATATTTGAAGCTACCTATCGAAAATTTTGGCGTGCTCTATCATTATTTTCTTTTCTATCTTTCGCTCTTAAGCCTTCTACGAGATCTTGGTGTTGCAACTTCATTCGGATCTAAGGCCGCGTCAAATGTTAACCGGTCAAGATTGGCTTGATGGATCATTACATTACACTTCCAGTCCGTTACAATGTTGTGAAACTCGCCCACTAATCTTTCTTTGAAAGCTATTAGAAGTTCTGAACCTCTTTAAATATGATAATGGGTATTGTTGCTGATCACAGGATAAGCTGTGAGGAGATTTAACACAAGTTTTTACATGTTACATTAAATTGTATGTTTTTCAATTTTTGTCCTTTATCTAATAGTCAACGTATACCTAACACTCTTTAACATTACGAAAGAAAGCAAATTAATGGCAGGACTATTGAAAACCATAAATATTTGGATGTTGGACAAACTAATCTTTGACCTATTTAAATTTTAAATGTCATAAAATATGGGGCATTTGGTTTGTCACCTATTTGGTAGACACCTATTGTGTAACGAGCCGGATAGGTATACTACCAACCTTCATCAATAGGACGAAATGAGTAATAATGTATTCAACAACTACCAAAAAGAGGTATCTAATGCCGTGCCATACCTTTTTCGTTGTTCAGTAAGGAATATCACAAGTTTGGCTTAAACTCAAGAATGGATGAAGCCCCTAAACTTATTACATTGATTCCCTGGGGCGATAATGCATTTGTAACAGTTCCAGCTGATATTACTTCGGCCATTAAGCGGACTATTGGCAAGTTGCAGGTCAAGATTGGCGACTTTACGATTAATGGGCTTACGAAAAAGACTCATGATAAAAGTTGATCACTTCTCGATATTGCCATTTAACTTTTTTGCTTATTACGAGTATTATTATGTTTTGAGCGTAATATCAAATTACAGATTAAATTTAAAGTTTGTTGGGTTTGTATATTTCAAATTGTGTAAGCTGTTAATTTTCAAGATGAATAAAAAATTGACTTTCCTTCTACGAATAACCATGGAGATGTTTCCTAAAAGTAGCAAAAATTCACCTCGAAAATGATTAAAAAAATAAAGTAGCATTATAATATTTTTTACGGTACAAAAAAAACGTAACTGGCGGATCTATTAGTAAACTGCCTTGAAATCAATATTCGAACATACGAGTTGATTCTGAATCATAGCACAAAGCTTGCCGTTTTTGTCTTCAAATGTTTTCAAGTTCAACGTAATTAATTTTCTTGGGATTACCTACAAATAAATAATTTTACATACACAAATAAATAAATTATTCTGATTTTGATTCTATATTTATTGTTACGAAGCTTACTTACACTATATGACCATGAGTAGGTTAGAAAAAAAGAAACTAAATAATTATGTAAAATTTCAGCAATAAACACTATTATTCTAGTCACCTAAATACGCATAAATATAGAATCAAAGTGAACCAATGTTGTTTATTAGCTGTGCACAAAACGATCAGCAAGATTGACAAAGAAATGGGCCATTTCGCTCGGTGTCCACATTAATGTCGTGTATCGAAAAAAAACAAAGCATTCGGCCTTTAAATCAAACCGAACCTACCAAATTGGCTCAATGCCAGGCTGTTAAATGTCAGAGGCAGTGCGATTACGTTTTACGCCTTCCGGTTCCGTTCAGCGATTTTCTTGTTTTGATAGTTACAGGTAAGACGCCTATTGAATTGTTCTACTGCGAAATGGTAAAGAAAAGACGAGGAATACGCGAGGAAAACCCGAGAAACAATTTGGAGTTGCTTCTAGATTTCGTTGAAACAATAAAATGTTTCGTAACATTTATTAGAATTATTATTTGTTTATTAACTACAATTATAGACTTATGCCTTGATTTTATATATCAAATAAAGCAATTAAAATATTTCGTTCGCTCTCCTGTTTCGTAATCTTTAATTAACTTAGTTATTTTTGTCACGATTTCGTTTAATGTACACACATGAAAATACTTCTCTGACTCATGAATACCTACTGATACTGTCAGAGTTAGGTTATTGATGGAAAAGACAGGAAGACAGGTAGACAAGGGTTGGGTTCGATGATTGACTTTTGGGTCTGAATCTTTAGTAGCAAACGACAATATAGTAGGTATATAGTACATACAACCTATTGTGTAAAAAAATCACCATTCCTACTAAACTTAACGCACAATTTAAGTGCCTACCATATCCTGTAATTCGTTTCTAAATTCCTTTAATGATGGTATACAGAAACATAATATACCTACGGAAGATATAAAGGTTCTTTCTTACCTTAGCTACGACAAACGACAATAGACTACAGGACAATATATAGGTTATCTATAAATTGTATTGTGTGAAAAAACAGCTTTCCTTTACTACACTTTACATACAATTTGAGTACCTGTTGTATCCTGTAATTCGTTCCTCAATTGCTTTAATGATGTTATACTGATATACGGAAGATATTGATATAATTTGAATTGCTGTAAGATATCTAGCATATAAATAAAAAATAATCTCAGATCTCGCTATCTTCCGTTGATACAGCCAGCTATGGAATGATTATGTAAGCATTTATTGTGACCAGGGGATGATATCTCAGATTTTATTGATACAAAGTTATGGCGACAAAACGGCTATAAATTCTTTTAGCGTCGGAATAAGCATTTGCTTTTTATATGGATGTTATGTTGTATCTTTTTTAAATATTTACATGTGACAGTTTTCTACCTTTGCTGTTTGAATTATAATTCTTTACCTAGATAAATTTTGTTCAGCATAATTGCGAAAACTCATATCATTTCTAGAGAACATTAGAATTACGGCCACCTTTAATTTGCTCTTACTCGTAATCATTTAATATTATATATAAGAGTTTGTTTTAAATAACACACTAAATCGCGGCAATAATAACATAGAATAAAAATCCAAGAAACAGTTATAGGTACATTAAAAGCAGTGACCAGTTTATACCTATTCGATTAATAAATAAGCTGCATATAATGACTAATATTTTGTAACAAGAATTACTCATATTATTTACAGATACAAACTACTAGTACTACCAATAACTAACCACGCAACATTTCTTTAATAGCTAAATTTATGAATGTAATCACCGTAATATTCTTGGTTGAGGTTGGCTAATCTAAGTTATATTTATATCAAATTAATTCCATACGTATCCGTTTGCGATACAAGTGTTTAGGTCACATATACCTATGTTATTACCATGCAACTGTGTTTAATGAATAAGCCACGGCCGTCTACTTCAGTGCAATTTATTTTAGGCTAGATCATAAATATTGTAAAGCAATTTATAATAAACAGAGCATTGAAGTCAATATAATATGATAAGTATGTTATTAAGTAGTAAAATAGTCAGAATAACTGCTTATCGAGAGGGACAGACGCCATCTATGTACTCGTATTTCTAGTATACTTGAAAATGCATTGTTCCGAAAATGAAACCATGATCAATCAATTCGTCGGCCCAAAAATTCCCCAAGTTACAATTTTTCCTACACTAACTTCTATTACTAACAGGACCTATTAACTATCTAACAGTCCCCGCGATAGTCCTACTCGAAGTTTGTTGCGACGTTCATGGGCGGTAGGGGTTGGTGGCACTGTCAGCTCGTATGCTAGCATAACACCGTAAATAAATAGGTCTGCTGTTTTCATAAACCCGATTTGAAGCAATTTACAATTGGTGTGGTACCTTAAATTAAGATTTTTTGTTCGCATACAAAAAACAGTAAAATGTAAGAAATAGTTTATTAATAAAACACAACAAACACGTATTTATTGATAACAATAAAAAGTTTTTTATAGCCAACGTACTGTTATAATTTTTTACAATTAAAGTCTTTTGGTATTTAACCAATAACAAATTAGACTTTATTTGGATAATAGATAAATTATTTTTTTTTCCGTTTCGGCCAGACGACAATACTTGATTTCACATAGTAATGTTAGAAATCGCCTAAGACTTAGTCATAGGAAAAAAATGGAGAAACTAGTAATAAATTCTTAAAGTAAAAAATAGGTATTATATACGAGTACCTACATAGTTGAAAAACAAGAAATATGAGATCGCTTTACTAAATACAGTTTTGGAAGTTGGGAAATGAAGTATTTTGTTAAAGTTAACTTAAAGTTAAATAAAACTAAGTTAATTTCTAATACTTTTACGACAATATTAATAATATTATATTTCTTTTTCACCAACTGTCGTTTCGAGGAGGTGGCGGTGGAGCACTGAAAAAAAAAGTTTTATAAAACATATTATTCGATTGAGTACTTATTTTCATAAATAAAACATAAGATCGTCGCAAAATTATTTAATACCGTACCATATCCTGATAGTTTCTTAAGTTATTAATTTTAACACAAATATAATTTTTATTATGCTGCCTCACTATTATTCTTAAAAAGGGGCGCCAAAATTTTCTGTCACGTAGGTACATTGGTACCAATCAAGTTAATCATTAGATTGAATGATGATGAACCGTAGACGTTAAATTGAAAAGTAATTGGATTTGTTCTATAGCTGTACTTACTCCGGTGAGTTCCAGTTGCCATTTTCACAAAGAGTTGTATTGGGCGTTCCATTTTCACTGCAATCAAGAGTTGAATGGTTTTCAATTTTGGAATAAGTGGAAAGTTCGTCGTTCACCGACAGGGACTGGATTCAATCGTTTGTGTTACGGTGCAGGATCGTTAATTTAAGGAATTATTATTTCTTAAGGTTCTGTTTTAATTTTCGAACAACAATTATTGATCGAAGCTACCAATAAAAAATGTAAAAGCGTTTTCATTCGCGAGGTTTTTTTTAAAATAAAAACAAATTACATATTTTAATACTAACCCTGTACATAAGTTGGCGAGAGTAAGTGAATCTTGTGTTTTCATCTTTCGGCTATAGGCTCTCCAGAGTTTGACGCAAATCGGAGTTAGTATGGAGCACCAAATCAAGCCTAGAAGTAGGCCACATACCCACCAACCATGCTGCAAATATGTATTAAGAATTAGTCAGTAAAAAAAACCCTACTGCTAAAAATAGTGCCTAAGTAAACCTTTTCTTTTGAATGTTGTTTTTGTAGATGACATTATTACAAAAATAATTTGGATTAAAAATACACTGTCAGTTTGCTTTGCTAAGTAAGTTTTTTGTAATAAGTACAAGTAAGGTTCAGTACTTCCAATAACATTTCACGGAAAAAGCACAGCCTGTATAATCAAAAAGCCGTATTAGTATTTAAAATTTCGTGAAAGAGCTACAGCTAAATATTCAAAGAGCCGTATTAGGATTTATGTAAAATTTCGCGGAAGAGCTGAGAAGACCACTACCCTAATCTTCTTGTGGTGCATCATACTTAACAGGTTTTTCGGGAAATGCAAAAAATCTATGTCGACTAGAACTTGATTAAGCTTTATGATTTTAAAATAACCTGATATAAAGGTTCAAAAATTTAAGGTACGCTTAACACTGTTGTTTAAAAAAAGTTTTTTAATAAAATCACAAGTCACAAAATAGGTAATTAAGACAACCATTATTACATCTAGAAGCAAGCAATAAATAATGACGCAATGGTAAAAAGCATGAATAAGTTAAGAATTGTGTTTTTTAAGAAATTAAATTTCAAATATGGAATATCTTACCAATGACGCCACATATTTAGAGCATAGCAAAGATCTGAGAGCGGCATACACGGCATAGAGCGGCCGGCATCGCGCAGCATGCTTCTCCATAGCCGATAACACGTGACTACGCCAACCAGCCATATGAGATACCAGACGAGACACATACGTCGATATTTTCTAGAAACAAGTATCATTAATTAATTTATTTCAAGAAAAATATGGCAGTCATTTATTAGTGTACTCGTACAACTTTTCAAATTATAGCTAGGCGCATAAATTAGCAATTGTGTCACAGTAAAATTTTTTAATTATTTATTGACAGGAGTAACATATTGTTTTCTAACTTCGCTATCTGAATATAAGTAATTTGTAGTAAGTTTTAGCAACATGAAAGCAGTCGTCCTAGAAAAATAAAGTACATAGAATCTGGATACTAAAATATTATATTTTTTCTAATATTATTTTATAGATATCGCTATCATAGCGACTCGCACAATTATTAAGTAGAAGTCGTATACTTATAAATATTTATAATCCATTAAATACCCTTTGAGCAATTGTTTCTCCTTGATTGTCGATATAGTACTGGGCAGTGTGGATATGGCTGAGGGATATATTCAATTTCTTTCTAAACGGCGTGAGCTGTAATTCTAACTCTGTGAGCTTGAATACCAAGTCTGCTCTCAGATGTTCCAATGGTTTTATATTTGTCAAATGCAGCCTCTTGGTTCTTGTAGCTGAAAAATAAAAGTTGTTCGTTATTGGAGTCCGTTTGGTGGACATTACATTGCAATTTATTGAAATGTAAAAGGTTAAATGGTTAAATAAATAAATATCTCATCTGACGACAAATGTTCTCCATGTATAGCATCGGTCAGGGTGCACAAAAATTTAGTAGGTATGTAATAAGTCTATTAAAATATCATCCATTAGATCCTAGAAAAGCTATAAGTGCTCCCTTACACAATCTTGATTAAACAAATCAATTTAATGAAAACAGTAAAGTTGTTGAAGTTATTCAGAAATTCAATAACATAATTGTACACTAATAAAAACCAATTCAATAAATTCTTTAACTTTGAGAAAATGATTTACAATCAACAACGCATAATTTGTGCGGCTTTGAAATAACAGCAAGCCTTCGCTGCAATTTCTTAGCACAAACGACATTTACGTCGTGGTTAAAACTTAGATTGTTTTATTTCCATCTTCTATAATAGTCTGAATTCTAAAGAAAATAGGAATAGCTGGGTTTAACAAAGCGGGTCAAGTGCGATTCCTAGCCCGCTTCAAGTTTAGATTGTAGTGTTCTAAAATTATACTGCCCGGTTAGAGAGACAAGTCGTAAAGTAGATACGTAGGTACTCATAAAGCGTTATTAACTTTAAAGCTTATATTATTGCAGTTTTTGAACCATGTGGTGTAGTTACCTATATTAAAGTGTCACCTCCTTTCGTAGCAGTATTTCTTTTGAATGTAAAAACCTGTATTGTATCCTACTCCTTATTCGCGGATCTTTACTATACTTACATTGATATTCACTATTACTATGGCAATGTCTTTGCTTTGCTGTCACTTATTTTCAGCAGTGATGATTTACTATAAGGTAGCTCATGAACTTGTTTGTTGACTACATCTAAAAAAATACTGTGCTTAACCAATACCTAAGGTTTCTAATCTTCCAGCTGTGTTTAAATCTGTCACCTGAGCTGCAATATTCTCTAGCTGATCAGCTAAAGATGGCAAATCTTTACCAACAACTGGGTTATTGTATTCCATCCTGAAATGTAAGCGGAAAAACGCATTTAAAAGTGAGCGAAATAAGTAGAATTTTTTTTCTTGGCATGAATATCGAGCCAAAGAAGCCAGCCCTAAAGCTTTAACTGATGTATTCTCATGAATTAGAAAATCTATGACATTATTTATTTATTAATTATAATGTTGCTAACCAAATCGCATATAACTTCAAAAATACGGACTACAGTAACGTAATGATAAAGTGCGATGTTAAATTTTGCTATAAAATAACTGTAAATTAAACTAGATTTATTACCTGTATTTGGCTAGATCCACGTTAGTGACCATGACCATTTCATTGAGCAGTTTGTTGAAACCAAGTGATACCGTCTTCAGTAATCCTACATCTATAGCTGTAGTAAATCGTCCCAAATCCGCCTGTAACTCCCCCCATTCAAAGTAAGATGTCTCCTTGTTTACGTCTATCAATCTATCTAGTTGAAACACGTTGTATGCTGGGCGGTTGAGCTCACAGTCTCTGTAACGTTTATTAGATGTTGACTCAGTACACTTACAGAGCAAAGCAGCATCTCTAGGCGGTAGGTACCTTTGCCTGGCTTCAACAGATTAATCACCATATCAAACAAATAAGTCTTACAGCTTACAGAAGCTTCACCATTTTTGGGAATTGGGGACATTCAAGAAAAGTTTAATAAAGACGATTTAGTTTCATAAAATGTCTACTAAAGACAATGAAAATGTTGGTGTTATACATATAAACTGATAATAAGTTGAATTTCGAATGAACGTCTATTGTAGAAAACATGTGAAAATAAAGTTAACATTACCATAGATAGGGTTGAAAAAAGAAACTCAAAATTTAACAAACCTAAGAACATTTTTAACGGACACGTCCATTGTAATATTTTCCAGGTCCCGAAAAAATGCATCGAAAATTCCTTCGCCGTCTGTTAGAAGAGGCGACGGCCTGTCTAATAGCGACGATAAGGATTTGTACTCAGGGGTGTCCCATAACGCATGACATACGTATACCTGTAAAGGAAAGTTTTTTAATATAACGGAGTATGAAAATAATTTCACAGATTTTAAGACTAATTGAACCTTCACTTGTCGTGATTGCCGTCAGTTTGTTTCATCGTCCCTGGCTTATATACCTACATTCATCCCGATAGTAAATTGTATAGCATGTTATAGTAGCGTGGTGGTGGGTATGATGTATAGTGGTCCTTATTATGACAGAAAATTCATACGTAATAAATTGCTTAGTTGATTTAATGTTCGAAGTATTGCTATTTTTAACGACACGGCGCTATTTATTCAATACTAAGAGACTAAGATTATACATAACATTTAAAAGTTCTTATTTAGTTCTACTAAAATTACCTCTGCATGTCCAGCAATCAGAAAAATGGCACAAATTATAGTCCATAAGATGAGGGATATAAAGCACAACCAGACTGAAGAACTGAAAAGATAATTGTTAAAACAGTTGATCATTAAAATAATTTTGTATAATTATTTACAATCGTAATGTAGAGTACTGAAAAACTTACACTTGCAGAGTTATTTTTGAATGTATTTTTGTTTTTCCACAGCCACATATTATTCCACCCAACATAAGCAACATTACAAAGCCCAAAGCTACATTGCACGCTGAAAAAAATGTAGAAGTAAATACAGCGTCAATGCTGTTGAGAAATAAAGCAACGGAAATTCAAATACAAATATAGGATCATAATATACTCGTATTATGCGTAAATAAGCAAATTTAATGATAGAATAGGTGGACTATGTTCTTAAGCTCTATCCAAAAAACCTGAATCTCTTAAAAGAAACGTCCTTGATGAAAATTTATATGAATTATATTGTATTGATATGAAGTACGAGTGTCAGTAATGAATATGCACATAGGGCTTTACCTAATAATAATAACCACCTCCAAAATTCGTATTTCTGAAGTCTGTCCAAGCCAGATTCAAGTTGTATCGCCAAACTATGCAACCCTGTAGTCAGATGACGCACTATGTCGTTAAAAATCTTCGATGAACTGTGAACCGATTGCCGCCGAATTTCTATGTCCCGCATTATATCTGAAAATATTTGGAACTTAAAATACTGAAATCTTAAAGATTTTATGTTCCGCGAGAACAGAATATTATGCAGAAATTCTATATCTATGTTTTTTAAAGATGCTGTAATTTTATTTGCAAATAAATTCGTCGTGTCTGCAACGCTTGTCTGGAATAAGTGTCACAACATTTTCATTAAAATTTGTAATTAAAATTTTATTGCAACCAGAAAATATAAATGACATTTTAAAAGACACTTAGTATTATAGTATAGCATAAAATATGTTTTGCTTCATTGAATAAAACAAAGTTTACTGTAGCTGGTAATTCAGATAACACAAGACTTAAATTAACCATTTAAACACCATACCATTAAAGCAGTTAAATCGGGTCGAATGACGTATGAATCGTATATGAAAAAGGTGTGAAAATAAAATATTGTTTCTGAGAATGTATGCTGTATCAAGTCATAATAAAAACTTACCATCTCTTAAAAAAGCGGTTTGTGACGTCACAGCAGAAGGAATCATTTTAAATTCTTTTTTTGCTGTTGATATTGCTGAGGTTAAATTTTCAACGCCCAAAGTTCGAAGTTCTAATAATTGTGGTTTTTCTTTTAGTATCTGTGGAATTGTGTATATCAATCACAAAATAAACTAAAGTTTTACACAATTAACGTAATAAATAACCTAATAGGTTGCTTTTAAAATTTAGCATAATGGTCTCTGATATACCTTCTGAAATAATCATTATGATATTATGGTAAGTAGAATTAGTGTAAAAAAATGCTTGTATAATTTTTTTTACAAGATTAAAAACTAAGTGGTTAAATTAGCACTGTTACGTTCCCATGGTTACAAACATACTGTTTAACCCTACCTGCTCATAAGTTATATAATTATTTTTAGTCAATACTAACTTTTATTTTATTGTCTGTTATATCTGTATTATTTAATTAATGCAATGAAATTAATTTAGGTTTTAATTAAGCATGTCTCATAAAATTTTATTATTTTTATGACCGAAAGTTATACAACATATAGGGTTACGATACAGAGTACCTCATAATTCAAACTATGTTTTTTAATAAACAATTATGTGCATGGTACGTGTTAGAAGTGAAACCTTCAAAAATTTTGGCTTCAAAATAATGAGACAAAAGTAATGACACCTATACAAAACACCAAGTCACCATTTTAAAAACTTATAGCGTCATCTATTATCACAGTTTGAAACATTTAACTTATTCCATTTCAAATGTATTTTAGGTTTTATAAATATATGTCAATGCACTCAAAACAGTATTTAACACTTGACAAAATAGTACTACTAACATGATAATAGATGTCGCAAGTAAAAAGCTCTCGCGCCATCTAGCAGCCAAGTAGAAAAACTTTATCGGTAATGCTTCCTATCTCATTTTCTCCCATGCAATTTATCTATCTGTCTCTGTTTCGTTACAGCGACTTTCAAATTACAATGACGTTAAAGAAGTTTTCACTTAAAAAGCTAGTTTGAATTTATTTTACCGTATCAAACTTCATATGCAGATCTAAATAGTTGGTGTTGAGGGTTTCGCAAAGCGGAGCGTCTTTGGCCGTGCACTGTTTCTTGTGGCTGTCGATTTGTAGTGCTAGCTCTTTAACTTTATCAGTTGCTAAGGCAACCAACAATACTGCTTTGGCATTGATGTCTCGAAGCGATGTTATTTTGGTTGAGAGATCTTCGGTTTCTGCAGACAATTCTATATTTGAATATTTAAATCGTTTGATATTGAAACATTAAAGATCTAAATAAGTAGGTATGTTATATACACAAATATTCAAAAAGTTAAGGTTGACGCGACCTATGTAAAAGTTTTTGGACTTCAGGGTTGTTTACCCTAACGTTGTGTCATTAATGCATTAGAAGTATGAGATTTAAAGAAATACTTCTGAACTTAATGGATCTTATAATTAATATGATTTAAACGTACGTGATTGTATGTTTAATTTAAATCCTTCTGTTTATTTTTGAGTTCTTGTCTGATATCAAATATTTTACAAAATTGAGTAAACAATTTTTTATGAGAGCAACACTCATTCCATAGCATAAAATGATATTAAATCATCATTATATTTAATGAACTGATAAAATATTATGTTACACGACACTGCGTAGGTACAACATTTCATGAGGTAATTGAAATCTATGAACCGCTCTTCGCTAAAGTATGTAAATGCGAGGTTCGACTCAAAAAACAAAAGGTTTTTTTATAACCTATTTACATTAAAAAAAAGGTACGATCTATAAGAAATGTCACTAATGCAAAAAATCGAGCATCTTCAATAATAATTATTACTAATAATCTAACTGTCTGATGTTAATTTTTATCGGCTCCTATTTCATAACAATCATACCTGCTATAATGTCTGCCAAAGAATCAAAAACGAGATCGATTCCGCTTTCCGACGCGATCGCCTGTTGTATTGGTTCTCCCAGCAATATTTCAACATCTGAAAATTAATAGCGAAAAATTTAATTTCGGTTTCCCGTCCAATATCAATTAGTTTTGTATTTATACGTTAATTGCTTTGAGGGTGGTTATAAGTCAGTGTTTTTTTATCGTTTTAAAAATAACAAATAAGCTTGCAGTAGGTACTAGCATTGCCTGCCCCTTCTAGGCTCCTTCGAAAAACCTCGAGTACGACTAGGGGAGAGTTGAGTTGGTTAGTAGGTCGTGTTAGTAACAGGCTATGATGAGAACAGTAGTTATTTATTACTAAAGGGATTGTTTATGTTAGGATAATAAGTATCCCTAGGTTAGTATATTTGCTATTACTAATTAAAGAATGAAGTTGTTAACAAAACTGAAGTTAGTATCAACCTCTCTATTGGTCTCTACCCATGTACTCGTACCAATAAATTATTATTTTAGTACGGCGACTATTCCTTCAATGGAAATAAGCATTGGCGGCAGGATCGTTCCTTTTTATTGCCGTGAGTAAAGGTGAAGAGTAGTTCTGGAGATGAATAAAACAGGTATAGAATATAAAGCAGGACCTACAAATCTGTCACAATGTGATTTGTGTCGATATATATTACTGATAAATAATTCAATATGCGGTCTTGGTTACTCATAATGCAACTATTCCTTATCTTTATGTAATAATAACCCAATATAGTTTTGGACTACAATTAGATTCGGTAGACGGTGCTTTTGCCAAGAGAAATTCGTCTAGGGATCAGTCAAACTATTGAATGTTTTAAAACGTTGTCATAGCAAAAGTTGTCCGATATGCTGAGCATTTAGTAAAAATAGATGAGAATTGAAGGCTGGAGGTACCTGAAGTGAAAACAAAGGCATCAACCGGACTGTAAAGATTAAAATATATGGCAAAACAACGTCTGCCGTTTCCTATATTTTTATAGTTTTCTTTTGTTTTAAAAGTAGGAACTACTTATTCTGGAAGGTCGACAAACTAGCGAAACTACCATGTCAAGACGAGGGATTACGTTTCTATCGTGTCAACCAGGTAAGAAGAAAAATGCGAATAGACCCTTCGCATTTATATCCTTCTTAGTTATACCAAGAAAAATAGTTCTAACACTCTCCGAAGTTGACACTAAGGTACTTGCTTTTCTGTGTTGTAAATGTACTTGCTGGTAACCCATTCTGGCTTTTTCTTGAGAAACATGATTCTTACATTCAGAAAATACTTTTGCCTTTTTATTAGGCGTTCTAGGAATTTATCATTTTCTAAACAAAGGAAAATATGCCTTTAGGAACTGACTGAGTGGTCAGTATGTTGTAGACTATGGCCTTATATGTATAATCTAATTGTAAGAGGAATACCAAATTTAGCATTGGATTTTATTGATATTATTACAGTTTATCCAAGTTTTATTTACATATTGAGTAAATAGCCAATTTTTGTACTTAAAAGCTATCATTTTATTTCTATTACGCAAAGTATTTGAAAAATATTTAGCACCCCATGCTTTATATCTTTAGGGATCAAAGAGTTGTTGAATCTTAATTTATTTACTAATACTCAATCTCATAATTCAAACAACCTAAAGGCACTTCTTTTCGTTTTATTTTTCGAGTGTATTTTTTATGCTAGCCATGGATCGTAACATTATTGCGCTAGAAAAAAGTAACCCGAAACTACGAAAAGTAAATGAGCCGTAACTTCCGTGTGCTTTACGACCGTATCTCTTACAAATAATATACAAATGGTAGATTCTGTTTTTACCCGAATGCGCTAGAAGGATGGTCATTTTTTGAGAGTATGATTTAATAAATGTACGATCTAGGTATGTACGTACGTCCATCTTTTAGCATGCTCTACATTCAAAACGACTTGATGGATCAGAACATCAATGCACACAAATACTTTTTAGCCGTTTTTTGTTTTTCAAAATTAAGTATCTCAGACCTCTAAAATTTTGTATATCGAATATTTAAAAAAAAATTTATTCCACTAGTGTGAAGCCAGGTCCGGCCCCTAGTTAGAGCGACGTTTATTTGGATGGTCTTTATGTGTAACTAAGTTTGTTTCTTGCGTAACTTCGAGGGGTTCCCACCTACTTTACCGCTCTTGTGTCGGAAATAAAACTGATGACTATGCCTACCACAATTTGATCGTATTATTCCCAAGCGAAACTATTTTCTGTTAGCAATACTCATAATAAATATCATTTATGATTATACTGCTTTTATTACGACTTATTCATAATGATCTATTTATCTTTTTGTATACCTTACAAAATACGTCATTAAAAAGTAGGGAGACCCATAATTATGACCTTTGTTTCCATTTATCTTCATAAAGAAATTACTTCGTTTGAGGGTTGCATTGGAAACCAGCGCCAATGTTACTCGTATGTCTTACTTGTAATAAGTAAATTCTCTTGTCTCTAAGGCTACTTTTGCTATCTCTTCCTATCTCTATAATAAATGAACTATCTTACTTAACTTACACTTAAAGAATTCAAATTGGTTTAGTAGTTCCTAAGATAACCACGTTCAAACAAACAAACAAAAGCAAGCTCTTCAGCTTTACACTATAAGTATAGATATAAAATCAACTTACTATCCAAGTCTCCTCTATAAGCGTATGCCACGAGATCCATGGGCGGCACAAGACTGTGGTGTAGTTCACGTCCTGCCGCTGTCAACCACGCTCCGACATCCGTACAGGCACAGCTCACTATGTTGCGACTGTCGCTAGCTGCTAGTTGCGCTTGCTCGTTGCTAAGCACCATTCCGGATATGAAGAGGCTGAAATATTTCGTTAAAGGCTGGTTAAGGTATAAAAAAATGTGTTCTACTTTCCATGTTATTCGGGAATGAAATTTTGTCGTGGTTTAATAAAATAATAACGTTATACACTCATAGTCTCACACTAGTATTTCATGTCGTGGGTGCCATGAAGAACACAGAAACACAACTGGAAATCGAACCCCGGACCCTCTGAACGGAAATCTAGCGTAGTTTTGTTAATAAATACTTCCTAAACAATTGAACTGATTTCAATACTCACTTTGTTTTGTGGTGTAGTCAATAAGGAATGAGTATGGTATGGGTTGATTATTGAATCGGTGATATTGTCGAGATACTTCAAGGGAACAGCTAAACATTAGACTTATTGATATATGTTTATCATTATGGGCTTTTACTAAAGCTACATGAAAATTTAAGTTTGGGAGTATTTGATATGAAAAAAGAAGTGATCAACCAAACTATGAGTAGAACAAAACAAGACGGTCTTTGTTTCTAAATAAATATATATCTTTAAAAATGTCATTGAACTATTCAATAATTATATAATTATAAATTTAATTTACAAAAGAAGTTGACCTTTGAAAATCCGGTGATTCAAACTAGTTACCTAATGGTGAGTTTTGCCTTGATCGTATTTGCAATACCTATTTGATATGTGCATCTATTCTGATTTTATTCAAAGATTATTTTGTAAGAAAAAGGGGTAAAATGTTAGGAGACCATTTCATTCTCCATATTATGTATTCAGGGTCTGAATGGGCATAGAAACAACAAAAAATCTCACAATAACATATCCGAAGAATGTCGATATTATAGCATTGCTGTCCCTATTCATCACGAATACACTTTGTTGTAGATTTACTCACCAACATATTAATACGACAAAAAACGTGATAATCGACAGGACTCTGTCACTGCAACTTGATTCTTCAGCCTCTGGGAATAAAGCTCCAGATTCTACGGCGTCATCGGTGCATCTTGCTCTGGACATCAATGATAGTATCCCCAAAATAAGGAGATAAGATGGGATGACCAAGGCAATACATGCGAAGATTATTATGAAAGCCAAAAACGTAGATTCTACTTTGATTGACTGTAACATAAATACAAACACAATCGTTTAAAAATATAAATTCTAGGATCTAATTTCATAACATTCCTTAAGTCTTCAATAAGCATGAAACTTAATTAAGTAGGTATCTTAACTTTCATGCTTATTATAAAAAAAAATGGCGCGGTGTGGTGGATTAAAACTATAAATTTTCGTTTACATTTCGGTTATGTTACTTGTATGTTTTTTTCAATTCGAGCGACTACTGGAAAACACTAGAATAGAACATAATAAGCATAGGTGAAGCCAATAAAAACAAAAGGTCAAATGATTTATATCAGTATTTCTGGTCTATCAATAGCCGTAGGTACTGTTGTATTATGCTTCCAAAATAACATAGCTCTGTGTCGAAATTATTTCTCGACGTAACGAGTTTATATGCATTATTAAATCTGCTATCATTATCAGCGTTTAGTGTTTTCTCTTAATTTATTTTATTTGACGCCTCATAAAGATATATTCGTCTTAACGTGAATTTCGCATAAAACACCAATTGTTCGGACAGAAGATAGACTGGGCACCTACTTATCACATTACTTTATTTCCGCCTATTTGTCATAGCGTTTTTTCTCTAAAAAAATCTGGGATGGTTTCCTGGAAGAGCAATGAAATATATGCCAGCTATACCGTTACTTTTTACATAGAAACGTAATTTTTTTTCTTGGTGTGTACAAAAAGAAACTTCTAAGTAGTTATATTATTTTTATCAATAATTTTAACAACTTATTTAGAAGAGAGGTATTTTCAGTTATTTAATAAAACTGCAGATATAAAGTACCTACTCGTACAAAGTTCAAGGAAAGTTCAATGATTTCTTTTATTTAAAAGACGATAAAAGTATTTCATTATTTAAAAATAGTTTTAAGTTTGTTTTAATAATGTGATTTTTTTATATTATTTTATCGGAATTGTGTTAGTGTGTGACAAACACAATCAGTTGTAATGTGTGTGTGTGATACTGCTTTCAGTAACCTTACTTAGAATTAGAATACGTTTGATCATTTAATTAACTTTATTACCCAACTGCGCTCGAAGGAGTACGCTTTACAGTCCAAAAGGTTTCACTGATTTATATGGGATGTCGTTGGATTCGTCTTTATTGTGAGCTTTATTAGTTGTAATAAATATGACGTTTCCTCCCATTTTTAAGTATTAGGTACTTACTTCATTTACCAACAAACTAGGGCAAGGAAAAAGCATTATTTCGAAACACGATCATTTTACAACACTGAACTACCTTTTTATAACGCGTATACAATAATTTGACAATAAAAATACTTTATTTATTACGACAGTAGAAAACATAGTCGACTATTCACATGAATAGTTGAAACAAATATGCTTAAAAACATTTATTCAGTCCAAAACATCGCGTTACATTATGACACGTAGCTTCCTTATTAAGTCAACAATTCATAATAAATAGCAAGCAATCTTTATCTGTGAGAGCTTATCCTGGCATTATAATAATCCCCAATGTCATCTTCTGAAGAGCCCATTATTCACTTCTGAAAGTGGCATTAGTCACGGTTATTGCTCTGTTTCCTTACCGAATTTATTGATATGAGTTAAACAGTGGCAGTCCTAACAAGTAATCTCGAATTAAAAAAAGGTTATAGAATTATTTCCGGCCTATTATCAAAATGGTTCACGCGAAGTCATTCGAAGTGATCGAAATTCAAATAATTATTATATTGGTACATTGGTACTGACACATTAGCCTGACTTTTCAATGAAATAGACAAAAAACTATTAGTTTAAAAAGTTATGTTGTCTTTGTAATTAAGAAAAACGTGAATAGTTTTATTAGATGTAACCGTTTTTAAGTAACAAAAAACATTGTTGTATTTTTTATGGTCCGGAAACATGAATATCATTTTTATATAGGTACGTACAAAATCCAAAAAAGACTACGCAGATATGCATCTGTATACGCATTGCATATAAAATAAATGAATACCTGTTTTTTTTTTAATTTTTATACTCTTTTTTCTGTATTGTAAATCGACGTACAAGTAACCAGTTGAGCGTGATCTTAAAATTTTAATAAGTAATGCGGATATGGTATTTGCTGTGAATAAAACTTTACAAACAGCGATAAAATTTAAAATAGTTTTCTTTGAATAGTTCCAATTAAGTTTCAAGGAATGAAGTAAAAAATAAATAAATAAAATTATTTCTAATAGGTACCCTCGTATCATTAAGAAATTATATCTTCTATGTAAGTACACAAGTTATTGTTCTATTGTGGTATAAATATTACGAATTTGCC
Source organism: Lerema accius (assembly GCA_001278395.1). NCBI lineage: Eukaryota > Metazoa > Arthropoda > Insecta > Lepidoptera > Hesperiidae > Lerema > Lerema accius. The sequence goes on from LGAG01002420.1 coordinate 125,612, forward strand.
ATTTTTTTTAGAAATCTGTTCCATTTGGTCACGGATTTTTATATTATTTCGTGAAAAAGTAACAGTATGTAATATTTTATTGTTTTCATCGACGATTTATGTGTGATGATATACAATGTAAGATATAATGCCTATTTTATACTTATACATTTCCGTTGGTTGTATTTTTAAAGTAGCTTGCTAAAACAAATTCCAAAACGAGTTACAAAGTTTTATTATTACTTCCTCAGACAGTCACATAATTATTTCCTGTCCGATTTGCGTGCTTTTGGTTGGTAATAAAAAAAAGAACAATGACCGCTATTGGTAATTTGTTCTTTTTATTTATATGTATATGCGGATACTAATATTTCAATGCTATATTTTTTTTAAATATTCGGATTAGAGGATCGTTTGATGAGCTTAGAACTTAATTAATATTATTTTTCAGTAATATTTTCAGTACAATTTTAGACATATAAGTGTGTATAGTTATTTTATAATTAGTATTTATTACGCCTGTATGGTAAGTACAGGCTTCTTCCGAAAATAAAGCAGTAAATTTTATTGTAGTGCAATAAAGCTTGTAACGTAACAAATGTCATCAACAAATGGATGATTCCAAAAAGTGTCTCATATTTTTCTGGAGACTTCCCTAAAAATAAAAATAAGCTTAAAATAAAAAAATAATGAAAACGTAATACAAAGAGTAGGATGTCCTGATGCGAATAACCTTAAATGTCATAGAAGGTTGTTTTGGTATTAACAAATAAATAAAAAACACATTCGCATAATAATATGTCGACTTCTGCATGTGGAAATTAACCGATGAAAAAAAATACGTTGTTGCCGGTTAAAAGGACTTGTTGTGATAAAATACACTTTGTTCTCAATATCTAGTAAACGCGGTCGCGTAATTTGTAACTCCTTTTTAAAAAAGTGAGCTTCAATTCTCTTAAAAGTTTAGAAATTGTAAACAAAATGAATTCATCTATTATGAAAACTATTTTATCTCTAATAATATCAACGTTTTGTACAGGACTTTCAGCCAAAGTTGCACGTGAGTGACATTTTTTACGTAAAATTAAGTGCCTACATAAATATTCTAAAAAGCTGTGATGAAGTTAACGGAAATTAAGATTGATTTTTTAACTGAATTTGCTATTAAAAAATAATCACATAATATGTATTTTTTGTTACATTATTAACAGAGTTGTAGTAATTTACAGATTTTATTTAAGCAAATGGTGCATTTATACATAATAAGAAGTTTCATAAGTTCAATACTCATTACCCACTTTACATTGTAAAAGCCAATGTCGTACATGAAGTAGGTCATAAATTAGAATATTTTTCAGTTTTGATTTGCATCACATTAATTTAATTATTTTTTTTAAATTTTCAAACCTTAAACATATTTTAAGTTTTGAATTAAATTATCGTAAAATTTTAAATTGCAAAGTTTAACTCGTGAGCTTATCCTGGCGTATAAGCCTGAAGTGCAGTTTTACAGGCTTTGGCCAAGCCACTACAATTTAATTAGGTTAGGGTACGATTTTTCAATAGTCAGTAAAGTCCTTAGTTAACGACGATATTAAGTAAAAAAAAATGTATTTTTCATGAACTATAGTTGTTATATGTAGACCTACTAACATACCTAAGTGGTGCAAAAATTATACAACTCAATTGTATTTTATATGGTAGATATAATACGTATTAAGTAAGCAATCCAAAACAGTTTCCCTACATTGCATGCATCGTCATTATTTTTACGATATTTATTGACCTTTGCACTCTAAAGTAAAAACGACACAATAGGTCATTTTCGTATTTTCACGCGAAACGCGCTTAATAATCTGCCTTTTTAATACCTGTGATATCATTGATAAAATCCAAAAACGTTCGACAAAAAATGTTTTTCGAATAAAAAATACAATTGTATTTTATTATCATGTAATATTGAACACAGTCATTATCATGTCTGAGTAATTTGATTAATGATAAAAAAATTAAGTGTTTCAGATAAAATCTAATGTTACGTTTTGCATCGTAAAGCTAACCAATTGGTTAATTTAAGACTGTAGAACCGGCCCTAATTAAGGAAATATTATGTTAGACTATACGTAATTATTCATTTGGAAAAAAATATAAGTGCAATTTAATTATAAAAGCGTTTTAATTGAAATACTATGTTAATTAATAAAATCATAATTGTGTGCTTTGCTTTAAATGAAAGAAAAAGGAATTTGTAACACATTAATTTTTCAGCGGACTACATAAAGATCTGTCCTGGTCTAACATCGGAATGCCTTGTAGACAATATACAAAGAACTATTCCTCATTTCGTAAAAGGTGTACCGAGTCTAGGTTTGAATGCAACGGACCCCTTTCCTTTGGAATATCTAAAATATGATCTCCCTGGAGGGTTAAAAATCGAATTTTTTGATGGAGCCCTAACTGGTACACGAAAGTGTGTCGTAGATGTTGCGAAGTAAGTTGTCAATTAGAATACCTACTAATATAATTTCAGATTCATACAGATAACCGGACTAATTATACTCGTAAAAAAAGAAAAAATGGGCCTGTGGTCGACTGAGATGAAGTCTTACATGAAAGACATGTCGAAACGACTAATCCATAATTGGGGGGACCAGAACGCTGGTAGCTATTTTGCCCAACGAATTTAGTCTAACAATTCAGCGGGAAAATGCGATGCCTACCTTGTATTTTTTAGATAATTGCATATTTTTTGTAAATATATTTTAGGTCATTTTTTGTTATTTTTATAGTTCTATATTTAGTTTATTTACGCTTTACTTAGATTTGTTAATAATGTTCCACATTTATTATTCGAAATAAACATAATAAGAAATAACAAGGTAATTGTTATACATTAGTAGTAACTTGGATAGATAATGGATCAAAAATTAACATAATGCTATCAATAACATTTTAACTTTGTAAAAAGTTATTATTTTAAATCAATAATACCGTCAATCAAACTCGAATCAATAGTAAAATGTGTTACTTTTTAGATACAATAACTATGCAGCAGATCTCAATCTTCACTGTGATTTTATTATCAAGGGGAAATACAAGGCTACCGGCAGAATTTTGCTATTCACTTTGAATGGAGAAGGTGATGCAAAAATAAAAGCCAGTAAGTATAAAATAGTTAGCAGTATCTAAATATGTGATATAAAATAGGAGAATCGCGTTTTTGTCCTTGAACTGCTACTAAATGACTGAACTAATTTTAATAAAAAAACCTTGTTTTTTAAGAACCAAGAATGGTTCGGAAACTCAATGAGACTCAAAAAGTGGTATTGTTATCTAGTTTATAGCTATTAGTATTTCCGTCATAGCAAAATTTGTTTAATATGACGAGTATAAAGTACTAATCAGGCAAATTAGGAGATCTACCAAACTATCTATAACATTATATTGCCATCATCATAATAAGATTGGTTAGTAAGTTAGTGCGAGTAAGTATGGTAAAATGTATTTTATCGATATAATTGATGTATCATTGTTAATTTTATATTTTCAGAAAATGTTATCATTGAGACTAAAATATTGTTTGAAGACAAGATCCGTAATGGAGTAGAGTACCATGAAGCGAAGAGTATCAAAACGAACTATCGTTTTGGAGACAAGGTTTCATTCGTTTTCACTAATCTGTTCAAAGGAAACTCTGAACTCAGTAAGTGTTTAAAAATATTCGTTATCTCTTTGATTTTACATGAAATACTGATAAATTTATAGGTGACTGTCAAATAAGAAATGAAACAGAAAAACTATGAAAAGTAGTATCACTTATTTTACAAAGTGATTTTCAGTAATTGGTTGATTAATGGTATTTACTAAAGTTATTTTACATTTTTAGGTCAAACGATTTTGGACTTTTTAAATGAAAATTGGGAGCAAGTCGTGGATGAATTCGCAAAGCCCATTATTGAACCTATCCTTCAAAGGGCTCTCGAAACGATAAAGAAGTTTTTCAAAGTTATACCTAAAAATGAATTGGTAGCCTAATTTATGACTTAAGTACCTTAATATAAAATTTTAATGTTATATTTGTTTTTATTTACCTGTTTTATGTAATAATGCCTTAAATTTCGGGGCCTGATAGATCGATTACTAGGATTTATAATCTCGTATGCGATTTATATTCTTTAGTGTGCTGAAGAAACAAAACATGAAATACAATCCAATCGACTGTAAGATCAGCTGTTAATTGATGACTAAAAGTTAAAGTGGTGACTGCTAAAGATCAGGTATGGGCATACCTTGATCACCTTCTACAAACAAACCAAATAGATCCAAAGGCATAATACAAATTGATATTTCTGATATTATGCGGAAATTACCACTGAGGTGTTAAACCATAGTTTACGTGACATTTAAACAAAATTTTATTGCAGTTCTTGGAAGCAAAGTCATTAAATTTATTTCCTGCACTTATACTGTGTCTACTTTTGTAAAAGCTTATTTAATCTCAATCTTCTCTACTATAAGGCCACTAGAGATTAAAAATTGCAGTGAAGCTAGGAAAATGAAAGACTTAAAACTGGCTAAGTAAGAATAACATTTTTGTGGGACAGATTCTGTATTCGGTATTAATTTATTGCAAATATTGATAGATTCTGTTGTTGGATCATCTAACTATAGCTTCCTTAGAATTATGAGCCATTTCTGATTCTAGTTTTGCTTTATAATTGAGAAGACGGAGAGTGTATGGTGGAGGGTTATTGACCGGTGAATTCGGCTTTGGGGTCCCTTTCCTACCAATCGTGCCTGGGTTTCTAAGCTCGGTCGATCACATGTGTCAAGTTACAATATCATTACAACTTACAGATTTTGAGAAACTAACTTAGGTACATCATACTCACTAAAAATTAAGGTTTTCTTTCCTATAGTAGACATATCTATTATTCTATAGACGGTAACGACTTACAATTATTTCTAATATCAACTAGATGTGGATCCCTAAATTATTCTTATACCTACTCTACTTCGAAATTTATTTTTTATCTTTGAAATATTCTTTATAAAAAATTCAAAAGCAAGTTCCATACTTGAGGAGTGAGTAAGAAGATAACTAAATCATAAGTGGAAAACTTACGTAGGCGTATGTTAATAAATTAAATTTGTAGCTCGCTTGGATGTTACATCTGAGTTTAACCCATTAACCCCTATTTCTTTAGGTCACATAGTGCAACTAACACACAGCTACCTAAGAAACTGAAGCCTTTTCGAGCCTGTTAGCATGCTGCTTTTCAGGGATTTAAAAGAATTCCAAATAACTCCTCAAAAGAATTTTAATGGAATCTAAATCGACGTAGGGGTAAATTTGGTTGAGTCCAATTTGCTAGTAAAGGAATTTCTCTTTTGGAGATTAATACCTTTGAAAAGGGTCTGTAAAAATAAATCAATCACATGAAAGATTATCCCAAATTTTGAATAAAATATATAAAAATGAAAATATTTACTGTATCTATACTAATAAAAGGTAAAGAGTTTGTTTGAACGCGCTAATCTCAGGAACTACTCGCCCGATTTGAAAAATTCTTTTAGTGTAGTATAGTCCATTTATCGAGGGAGGCTATTGGCTATAATAATATTACACTAATATAGTAGAGGAGCAGCAATAAAGAATATTACAGCAACAAACGGGAAAATTACGCGAGCAGAGCTAGTATTTTATAATAGTACACCGAATGACATTATACCTACCATATACCTACCTATTTTAACCAAATAATTATGTTAGGTTGACTATTCAAATCTAATTCTGCAAAATACTGTATTTTTAATTAATGTTCTATTTAACGCCATTTTAAAGTAATAAAAGAGAAACAAATTATTAACACTAATAGACACACACAAATTATCTATTAACATGTATTTATGCATTATAGAATTTATGGATAATAATTTCCATTAATGTGTCATAATCATGATTCATAATATTAAAATTAACTTGCCTTGATTTGACAACGAATATCGCCATTACAGAATTCGTAAATTATTACTTCCTTGTATATATAAAGACTTACATTAGCATAATTTTATTGATCTACGGAAGAATACCATGTAGATATTATAAATAGTATCTCATGTAACCATCTCAGTTCATATGAGAATATTGTGAGGCAATTTAAATTGATAAGCACTTAGACTTGCGTTGAAGAGTTAACGTATATTTAAAGAGGCTTTTTTTTTTAAAAACATGCATTAATTCAAAAAGCTTTTAAAATACGCTTCAACAGTTTTCTACCTCTAGTGCAAGTTGGTGTAAAGGCGGTTTATAATAAATGTAAGCTCTTGCGACATTCGATGGCCTTTGACAGATTTTAAGATCGCTATCTAATAATATCAACCGGGTATAGCGGATCAATCTAGCTTCTCAGGTATCAAAACTCAGCGTTTATCTGATGAAAGATAAAATGAATTCATGTATTACCTGTAAAAATGAATATGGAAATGTGAATTTACCCCACACTATATCCTTGATCAGACCTATGGAAAATATAATATTCACTTTAAAATTGTTAAACCAAATATGTCCACTTCGTAACTAGATTTAGTGATATAAATAAACACACAAAAAACTTCGAGGAAGATTAAAATAGAAGATCAAACTTACCAACAGGAAAGTCAAAAGGATATATCAAGTAAAAAAATTCTGAAATAAAACTGAAAGGGTGAAATCCTTCTTCCAACTTAAACTTCGGTATCAGATAGGTTTGTGTCTGGGGCATGCTACTAAATTTTATTTTAGTTCTGTCCTTTCCGCTCAACCAGCTTTCTCCGTGGCTTGCCTTAATACTATTTTCTGTTACAACTACGTCCAGACTTACATTTACGGAATCTATGTATTCTTTCAGAATGTCTCTTGTTATTGGAACTATTGGTATATTTGTCACAGGCACGGTTAGAGAAGTAATAGAAGTATTTTTAAACAGCAAATTATTTAATTTCTGACGACTAATTTCATCTTCTTTTGCTTTTTTTAAATTGTTGTATTTTTCTATCCATGCCTTTATTGCTGTCGAATTATTGCTTTTTAAAGAATCTCGTTTACTTATCGTAGTTAACCTATACACAGCGTCTTTTTTTGTAGAATTATGAGGATCTTCTATAAAATTTTGTGACTGAAGTTCCCTATCCAAACAGTTGTTCCAAAGTAATTTCAACGGTTCTGTTATTTTATTATTTTTATCATTTATTTTCACAGATTTTCTATCGTCACTAATAGAGTTATATCCATCAGAAGATTGAAGCGCGGAGACATTTCCTATGTTTCCAGCTTTATATTTTTTCTTGTTAGAATTCGCATTTTCAATCGGATAAACTGTGGAGATTGCCGGGAAATTCTCTTCTTGTAGCTCAAGCGAGTTACTTGGCACGCTGGGACCAACGACATTTAGATTGTTTCCGGCGGAGGCCGCAGGCGCCTCTTCCAATGTCGTCCGGATTCTTGGTATTTGCAAGGTAAATGCTGTTTCTGTAGAATCTTCTCGAAACGTTTTTATCTTAGGCGTTAGATTTTCTGAGTAATCGGTAATATCCGTTTCGGCACAAACTTTATTTATCAGAAAAATTGCGAGTATTACAACAATGGATGACATTTCTCATCACTGAATTTATATTTAGTCCATATTTACTTTCCGTAGCGTATGGTATTACTCGGTACCGATGAAGGACTGAGCCGAAGGCGGACATAGGATAGAGGATTTAGCACTTAAAGGTCTGCCCGACGGCGTTGCATAATCGCGTATCACGTCGACTTCACAGTACTCTTACTACATTATATAAATAGTAACTCGTGACACGATACTACATTATTACGAGTGTTTCGTGAAAGTTTCTAAGTAGATACGATTGAATAGAGCTTAAAATTATAAAGGCAATAAAATCTTTCTGCGGCTTCGCTCTGAGAAATGTAAAGATATATTTGGATTATGAATCCATAATAATTAGGGATATATTACTTTACTAAACCGACCAACATCTCACCTGTTTTATCAAGCCATTAGAGCTGCTTGCCAAAAAAATGGACATACATACATACATACATTACCCTCCTCCTAGCGCAGTCGGGTAACAATATACAAAACCTATTAAACTGTGTTTTAATTGAAAACGTTGCATCTATATTTTGCCACAAAACTAACAAACTATTGTTATTCAACTCAGGAAACTGAAGGGGAACATTCACATACATCGAACATAACTACTTTGAATAGGAACCGTAGCCCCACTTATTTGTTTTGTACTAATTTACAATACTGATATATCTTGAAGCTTGAGCTTAAATTAAATTATTCACTTCATACATACGTACTAAAATATGAGAGACATAGTAATAGTTACGTCATATCACATATCAACTGAAGGAGTATGATAGAAAAATGATATAGGTACCTTCTTAAACTGTCCTTAATAAGAGTAATACTTCTGTAATTGTAATTCTGTATCTAGGTAGGAATGGAATGACAACGTAATACATTATTTCTACAGTGGGTATCTAGTGTTTTATTATCATAGGCTACGGCTATATAAAACGTCTCTACATGAGACTTGAAAACAGATTCCCGTATTTCCGCCAACTTCAATGGTTCTTGAATAATTCATACCTCTCATACGTGCGGCAGTTCCCATCCAAAATGTATTTCTTCTTTTTGTATTGTATAGCCTAGACACTAAAACATCAAATTTTCACTTTATTTTCTTTCAGTTGAATCATATTTTGGCCTGATTCAGATATCTTTTAATGTTTACTGAATATGATAGCTTTCGATTATATCGTAGTAGAATAACAAAGTTTTTTCGGATTAGAACCAAATGATAGGTACCTAACGTTTTCTTTCGGTATGGTAATATAAAATGGCCGCATTTTCGTAATATTTTTTATAAACCCTTATTGAATTTAGAGACCCTTTTAAATGAAACTCATTTTGTGTAGCTTTGTTTAACTAAAGGAAATTCCTTCAATTTTATTAATTCAATTTTTGAATCTTACAAGAAATTTCCTTGTCCAATTTTTTATATTGAATGAACTTACATTTTTTAAGGTCGTCCTATAGCAAAATATTTATAGGTACCTATTTTGCTATTGCACATAAATCTAGATTTTGAAACGTGTGTATTGTAGGTACTTTTACCACTTTCAAAAATACGTGACTAATAATATTTTATCGGTATGACTTAGCGATTGCTATAAACATTAGATATTTTGGTTCATTAAATCATTTTTCTTTTTTTTTGTAAACAGATCAAAAATAGTAACAACATAATTAGTGTACACATTATTCGTTGTCCTGTGGTATACACAGTTGATGTAAGCTCGTTCGGATGTTAAGTATAAATTCCATGAATTCCCTAGATCTGATAGTAGCTTGAATAGCGTAAGAACTGTGTATAATATTCCCTGGCATATTCTTCTGATATATGGAGTTAGAATAAACCATGAGAGTTCATGGTAATACCAGCCTTAAAATCAAAGGTCTGAAAAGAGTGGAATGTATCTTTTGCTGTGTAGTCGCAAATGGGGGCACGCGGGTTGTAGGGCAAGAATGTGTGTTAAGTAAACAAACTACTTTTTTCTGGGTTTCTGATATTTTTAAGGTAAATTGGCAAGTCGCAGATGGCTGAATGAAGCGGGTCAGCGAGCAAAGCGTGTCATGTTCATGTGTCATCAGGGAGGCATTCAATAAATCCGAATTGAAACAATGCTCTTGTATTCCATTCAGTATATAATTATCTGAGATCTGTTTTGCAAAAAAGAATATAAAAGACTTTAAAAATACTACATACATGAATGAGTCTTGTTCTTTAAATTCAATCCTGTTACATTATTGGGAATGCTAGGGTATGTACACAACTTTCATTGGTTTCGTTAAAATTTTATCTTCTTTCCCTACAGTTTATTAGTAAAAAACTAAAACCCGACTACGAAAAAAACACGCTCTGAAAAGTATGAAACAAGAAAATTTTCATAAATTTTACTGTACTTATCGTCTTTTAAATAAAGAAT